>JADRCH010000099.1:9490095-9512165 GCA_019843965.1 Rhynchomys soricoides | reverse complement strand
CTAGAATGTTATTGGACTCTAATGTTTATCTGTTGCCCCATTTGATCTAGAATGTTATTGGACTCTAATGTTTATCTGTTGCCCTTTTTTGTCTTGGTAGCTCATACATTGGAACAAATGGGGTACTGAAGGCACCCACTACAATGTTAAGGCCAATCTGTGTCTTAACATACAGTCCTGTTTATTTTATGAAACTGGATTGCTGAAATTTGTAAACACATACTGAGCCGCTGTATCATCTTAATGATCAATATGAAGTAGCTGTTATCTCTCCTCACTGTTAACTTGAAGCTTGCATTGTGTGAAATTAGCACACTGATACCTGCTTGCTCCCTGGTTCTCTGAGCATGCTATGCCCTCTCCCATCTGTTTCTTCTAAGGCTCTGTTTATTTTCACCAGCGAGGTAAGACAAACACCTATTGCAGGCAAGAAATAGCTGGATCTTGAGTCTAATGCAACCTGCTAGGCTGTATCTTTTTATTGAAGAATCCAGATCATTAACATTCAGGTGTATTGTGGAACTGTATGCATTCATTCATTTTTGCAGTATTTGGTATTTTCCTAATCATCATTTTTTATATTTAGTCTTCTAGTAGAGTTTATTCTGCCTTGTAAACTCATAGATGTTTTTATCTTCAGTGTCTGTGTTTCCTCTAGGCACCCTGCTGGTATGGCTGTCATAAATTTCTTTGCTGTGTGTTTATTGTGGGAATTTATTTCCTTCTCTTTCAACTATGAAGGATGGTTTTGGTGGATAGAGTAATCTTGGTTGGCATTATCTTTCAGAGATTAAAGCCCACTATTGTGTGCCTCCTGGCTTTTAAGAGTTTCTACTAAGAATTCCATACTTACTCTTATGGGTGTGATTTTACATGTAACCCAGTGCTTCTCTAATTCCTTCTCTGCTCTGTACATGAAGCATTTTAACCACAAGATAACATGAAGGG
Source organism: Rhynchomys soricoides (assembly GCA_019843965.1). Classification (NCBI taxonomy): domain Eukaryota; kingdom Metazoa; phylum Chordata; class Mammalia; order Rodentia; family Muridae; genus Rhynchomys; species Rhynchomys soricoides. The sequence goes on along the minus strand of JADRCH010000099.1, from coordinate 9,511,217 downwards.
CTTCTTTTCTGGTGTTGTGTGTTTGTTATCCAAAGTAACTCTTGTATCTGAATGGCTATCTCGTCTTAGATTTGGGAAATTATCTGCTATGTTGTATCTTTTCATTGTACTTCTTCTTTCTAAACCCATGATTCATACTTTTTGGTCCTTTAGTAATATTCAATGGTTATTTACATGTCCTTCTCATACTTTGAATGCATTTATCTTTGTTTTTTTTCTGAATATTCTACCTAATCTACTTTGTCTTTAAGCCTAGGTTTCCGGTCTTCTACTTGACACATTCTGTGAGTGAAGCTTTCCACTGGAATTTTTAATATGACTTAGTGAGCTTTTCATTTAAAAACTTTCAATCTGTTTTTTTTTTCTATATTTCTAATATCTTTATTGATTTTTTTTATAGCCATGGGGGATCAGTGAGTAAGAGCACATGTTGCTGAGCCTGATGGCTGGATTTGGTCCCAAGAACCACAGAGTGGAAGAAAGAAAATTGACTCCATAACTGTCTTCCAGCAGACAGCCAGGCCCTTATACAATTAAAATGTAATTCTAAAAATTGCTAATTTTACTCCTGGCTTCTGTATTGTGTGCTAGTTATTTTTATGTCAATTTGACACAAGCTTTAGTCAGAGAAAAGGAGGAACCCTCAAAAGAGAAAATGACTTCATACAATCATAAGATGGGGCTGTAGCCAAGTACAGGACATTTTATTTTACTTTATTTTTCTTTTTTCTTTTTTCTTTTTCTTTTTCATTTGGTTTTTCAAGACAGGGTTTCTCTGTGTAGCTCTGGCTGTCCTGGAACTCACTCTGTAGACCAGGCTGGCCTCGAACTTAGAAATCCACCTGCCTCTGCCTCCCAAGTGCTGGGATTAAAGGCATGCACCACCACTGCCCTGCAAGGGCATTTTCTTAACTAGTGATTCATGGAGGAGGTCTAGTCAATTGTGGGTGGTATTATCCCTGGGCTTGAGGTCCTGGGTTTCATAAGAAAGCAGACTGAGTAAGCCATGAGGAGCAAGTCAATAAGCAACATCCTTCCATGGGCTCTGAGTCAGTTCCAACTCTTGCCTCCAGGTTCCTGGCCTGCTTTAGTTCCTGTCCTGACTCCCTTCAATGGTAGACTATAATGTAAAGATATAAGCCAAATAAAATTCTTTATTCCCAAAGTTGCTTTTAGTCATGGTGTTTCATCACAGCAATACTAACCCTAACCACAACAATTGAATCAGTAATGACTTTTAACTTTAAATAAACAAATAAACATCTTAATTTTCTGTAATATTTTGGTTTAAGTTTGAAAATATGGTCTTTCAGAAATTTTAAATTCTAACAAAGTCTTGTTTAAAAAAATATACTCTCTGCATCTTACACATTTTGACTTTGTTTTAGTTGATGTTCTATTGCTGTGAAGAAACACCATGACCACAGCAACTCTTATAAAGGAAGACATTTAATTAGGTCTGGCTTACTGTTCAGAGGTTTAGTCTAATATCATCATGTCAGACAAGGCCATCCTCTGCTACATATGTATGTGGAGCCATGGATCCCTCCATGTACACTCCTTGGTTGGTGATCTAGTGTCTGGGAACTCTAAACCTTTCAATTTGTGTGACTTGCTGCCCTGCCAGAAAGACTCACTTTTTGTTCTTATGACCTTTATAGTGCTGTCTTCTCAGCTTCTGCTCAGCTGCTTACCAACTCTCCCATTTTCCTTTCAACCTCGGTTCCAATGCCATCTACTTCCTAAAGCCATCTCCCGGTTCCTGGACATAACTACCCTGCTTACTTCTTCACGGAGTTTCCAGAGTGCAGTGCTCATATTTGTATCTGTCTTCACATCATATCAATTACTTAGACCATAACCAAAACTAATTTAAGGAATAAGAAGTTTGTTTGGGCTTATGCTTCCAGTGAAGTAGGCGGGGACAGGGTGACATGGGAGCAGGAGCAAGAAGCTGACTGATCCCATTTTCATCCCCACACAGGAGGCAGAGAGAGTGACTAGGAAATAGGATGAGGCAATAAACCCTCAGAGCTCCCCCTCCCCCACTGACATACTTCCTCCCACAAGACTGTACCTTCTAAAGGTTCCATAAACCTCCCCAACCTGCACCGCTGATTACAAGTCTAGCAGTCAACAGTGAACAGAGAAGGGACATTTCTCACTCAAATCACCATGCACATCATTTACTGTTGTGTAGCTGTTTATAAAGTTGTCTTCTTTAGTACTCGATTAACCTTGAGAAATGAAAGATGGCTAACCCAGGTGTATTGAGATGTGATGCATATACCATACGACTCATCCTTTAAAAATGTGCACTTAGATGATATTTGATTTAGTTACAGAGTTGTGCTGCTGCTGTTACAACTGTAGAAGATTTTTATTACCCTAAAAGTGTTAGGTACAAATCAGACTCCAAAATGGCCCTGCTGCCAACAATACCATAACATAAAGGCTGTTATTGGTTAAGCAGACTCCAAACTGCAGCTTTCTGATGACCGGAAAAATCACTACCTCCCCACAAAGGTCAACTACCTCAGGCAAGGGCATCTAGTTCCTGGTCAATTCAAGCAGCCTGTATCAGCTCAAAGATTCCCACTGAATCAATTCTTGTTTTCTTTTCTTTTCTTTTTTTTTTTTTTTTTTTCCATTTTGCTTCTTCCTGTGCCTCTGCCTGCTATGAGATAGCTTTGGCTGTTAGATCACCAATAAACCTTTCTTTCAACCCCTCAGAGCAGTTTAATTTTGTGGTTTCACTGTGTCCTTGCTTACAAAAAGGAAATGTGCCCATTTGCACACATGACCTTTCTCTCCACTCTGGGTCTGAAGTAACTGTTAAGCTACTTTCTAGTTCTATAGATACATCTATTCTAAATGCTTCATAGAAATTGAATCAGAGAATAGGTGACATTTTGGGCACAGGTAAAGGAGCTAATGTTGTGTAATATAATAAAAATTAAATGAATTTGGAGTCATCTGAGTTATTGAACTTACATATTTACTAGTTTTATGACTTTGGGAAGTCATTTTATTTCTGTGTCTCTTTGCCTGTTTGTAAAATGAGGTTAGCAATTATTCTCTTAAAGGATAGTAGTGAGAAATTAGAAGATATGGCAAATTCCTAGACAAGGGTTTGCTCATAAATAGCAGTTGATATCTACATCCCTATATGCCCATAGCAACATATATAATTAATGGATAATTGATAAAAATAGTAATGTCATTCCTTTAGAATGCCAATGGACTCGCAGTGACCTAGGGGAAGGGAAATATCTATATTGAAAGATCTTCCTTTGCCTTTTGTCTCCCAGCCCCTGTTCTCCATCAACAGAGAGACAACAGAACCCACAACAAATCAAGAACCTGAAATCAGAGGGAAAGCTTTTGGGGTCTGGTCCTGATACTGGCATACTAAAAGTTCTTAGAAAATTCAGGTTATTTCTCTCAACCTCTGGCATGCATTTGCATAGACTTTTAATCTGATTGTTATTTATTTTTTCTACTGTAGGACAAAGGAAGCTGGAATTATACACCCGAATAATGTGTGAACTATCTTTAACATAGATGAGCAATAACATATGAATCATACGTAGAAACAATGGAAAAGAAAGGAACAAAACAAAGGAACTCATACAAAGGAAAGAAAAGTTCAACCACCATTCATCAATGAAATTAAATCTAGAGCTGTCCAAACAAAGCAGGAACTTTCACCATAAAAGTAATAAGGCTGATTCACAGAAAAGAAATTCATTAGCATGCTAATCCAATTCCACAAAACAAAAGAAAGGAAGACATTATGATAAGTTTAGTTGAATCATACTTACAATGTAGCAATGTGCAGTGTGCACTGATTGAGTCAACAGCTTGAAGGAAATTGGATGGAGTATTATTAAGTAGGAAAGGTGCTCAGACAATTCATTTCTATGGGAGAAACATGGCTGAGCTTTTTAAAGAGAGAGAGTACAACTTCTAAGAGAAAGTAGTGTAAATTATACAAGTTTTCTGTAGGTCTCAATTTTAAAAAATATCTATAATCCTACAGGTGATCAGAATAGTTAAGAGAATAGATATCAGTTGGAATTGGCTATCTAAGTAGTTTAGCTTTAACAAAGTAAAGTAAAGAATAGAAATAGTCTTGGAAACTTTCCACAATTTGCCTTGTTGGTTTTTTTTTTTAAATAAAGAAGCTAGGCAAATTACCTATCTTCTAGTCAGAAGCAATTATGTAAAGTTCGGATGGAGAAATATAAAGCTGGTGTCATGGAAATATTCAAATTGATAAATTCCAGCCTTTTCAAGCAGGCTGAGGAATTTTCAAAAATAGCCATGAGGTAGGATCCATTATTAGCATAGAAGTAGGCTGAACATTCTCCTCTGAAATTACTCTGGCTCTTTATCTTTATCAAGTGACTTATGCCATGACAAAAAAAAAAAAAATATCTTTTGATCCAGAGGAACAAGGCCAACACAAATTTCCATTTATTTTTATCTCTTTCAAAGAATATGTAGAACAGTAAAAAATGTACACGTGCACATATACATGTATATGCATTTATTTATATACATAGCTAATGGATACATAGTTTTCTCTGAACTAGGTATTAGGGATTTGCAGAAAATCAGAGGGCCAAAGAATGCTGCAAAGATCACAGCACAGAGCAGACCCATTGCAGATTTATTGGGGTAGGTGGTGGAGAGAATGAATGGCTGCTTCTGAGTAAGGTTGGAAAAGAAGAGGGCAGGCAGCCAGGCAGTGGTGGCACACGCCTTTAATCCCAGCACTTGGGAGGCAGAGGCAGGCGGATTTCTGAGTTCGAGGCCAGCCTGGTCTACAGAGTGAGTTCCAGGACATCCAGGGCTATACAGAGAAACCCTGTCGCAAAAAACCAAAAAAAAAAAAAAAAAAAAAAAGAAGAAGAAGAAGAAGAAGAAGAAGAAGAAGAAGAAGAAGAAGAAGAAGAAGAAGGAAGAAAGAAGAGCCCAAGATGACCTTGAATTTAAAGCAATGTTCCTGCCTCAGCCTTGCAGTGCTTGGGATTATAGATACATGCCACCATACCCAGCTTGAAGTGTTTCGATTCTTGCTAGCCCCGGTATCATACATCTGTGGCCTACTTATGTATTTATGGATATACCATTCTAATATGTTCTATTGCCTTGCCTCCTATTGTGAAAACAAGGGCATTCTCAGATGCCAGACAAACCTAGGACTACATTTCTGATTTTCATAGGATTCTACAATCCTACTCCTGGATAAATATCCAAAGGGTGTCACTGAACCCCAGTGTTTACTGCTACACTACTTCAAACAGCCAAGATAGGAAATCAACACAGGTACATGCCCAGCATATATTGAGTTACTTATACACAACTGGATCTTATTCAATTACAAAAAAGAAGGAAATTGTGTCATTTGCAACAAAATGGATCAAACCCAAAGACTTTATATTCAATGGCATAAACCAGGCACAGAAAGACAAATATTATATGTCTTGAATGAAAGAAAGTTGGGCCTCAAGAAGAGTAGACGGTGGTTACTAGATCCTAGCAAAGGGAGCAGGAATAAAGGAGGTCAGATACCAGACACAGCAGTTAGGTAGGAAGAATAAAGCACAGTGTTCTACAGTACCAGAAGGCAATTTTATTTCACATTGTGCCCAACCTAAAGTACGCAGACTGCATTTGCTTCAGGGTAACTATGAATGTGGTGCAGTATGAAAACTTTCTTGAAACCTTATGAGAAGTTGCTTTTTTCCTATTTTTCTTCTTTTGTAATTTTAATTAATGGTTCTCAACCATGAACTTTATAGATGATGTACTGGCTGGTTTTGTGTGTCAACTTGACACAAACTGGAGTTATCCACAGAGATAACTTCCCTTGACGAAATGCCTCCATGAGATCCAGCTGTATGGAATTTTCTCAATTAGTGATCAAGGGTGGGAGAGCCCATTGTGGGTGGTGCCATCCCTGGGCTGATGGTCCTGGGTTCTATAAGAGAGCAGGCTGAGCAAGCCAGGGGAAGCAAACCAGTAAGTAACATCCTTCCATGGCCTCTGCATCAGCTCCTACGTGTGTGAGTTCCAGTCCCGACTTCCTTTGGTGATAAACAGCGACATGGAAGTGTAAGCTGAATAAACCCTTTCCTCCCTAACTTGCTTCGTGCAGGAATAGAAACCCTACCTAAGACGATGACATCATTTGTGACACAACATCAAAAGGCTAGCATCCCTTCAATCTCTTATGTGTTCTATGAAGAACTAGAAAAGAGAAGTCGAAAGGCCTCAAGAAATGATAGGAGAAGTAGTCACTCCTTTCATTTGATTATTATTCATTATACACATACCTGCAGTAGCAAAGTACAATCCATAAATATGTTCGACTATAGGCCACTATTAAGAAGCCAGGTCTGGTGGTGCATACCTGCAATCCTAGCACTTCGGAGGCAAAGGCAGGAGATTACCTCCTCCTTGAGGCCAACCTGGGCTACATATCAAGTTCCAGATAGGCCAGGGCTATAAAGCAAAATCTTGCTTTGAAAATAACATAAGTAAATAAAGTCAAAACAAAGTAAAAATACAAAAATTAAAAGTAGGTAAGAAGACAACATTCTCCAAAGATACTCATCTCCTGTAAATTATGAAAATCACTCTGAGCCATTACTGAAGCTGAGCTTGAGCCACGTACATTTTTCCCCCGCCTTATTCCATCATCGATCTACTGGAATGTTTATAACAACGTCTACAGTGGAACACCTGGTAAATCAGCTCCAATGCTCAGATTCAAGGACGGGAAGCAATGTCTGATGTTTAGCCTGGTCTTCTGGAATTCACTACACCAAGGCAGAAGGTCAATATTGAGCAACCTCAGGCATGGTCCTTCTGGGAAGAGGGACGTAAAAGTGACTTGATACTGACATGAAGTATTCTTACTCTAATCTTATGTGGAAAGAGCCAAAATCCAGACTCCAAACAAGCAACATGAAACTCATTGTGAAAATCAAGTACACAAACATCCTTCAGTAGAAAGTGATGGCACAGGGAGACAGTTATTGACTGCTGGTCATCCAGACTGAGCCCTTTCCAATACTCATAACTATCCAGATTCTCTCCCCAGCACTAAACACATTCATTAAATCTCTCGGACAGGCCACATAATATTAATTCCTAGTTCTTGGATTCATTTTGCTGACCTTCATGTTCCCCTAAGAGAATGTTGTTGTGTTGTTTTGTTTGCTGTTGTTTTGTTTTCCAAATAGAAAAATTCTGCTGCCCAGGATAGCAACCATTAGATGTCTGGCCTAACTCTGGCTTGTCCAGTGCCTTGTCACTTGATCTAATCAATAGTGAATTTTCATTACTCTTTCTTCTTGGAGGAGTAATAGTATAAAATCTTTGATTAACCTTAACAGTTATGGCAGATATTCAAGCCCATAGAGAACTCTTCCAAACAAATATGAAGAGTCATTTCACATTGACACTGGTATAATGCAGTAATAAAATAGTTAAATAAAAAGTTACAGTAATAGTTTCATAGTATCTAACAGAGTTGAAAGTCGTATTTATGCATATGCTTTTTTAAAACTGGCTATAACTTGTCTGATTTCTCAGGAACAGAGAACCCAGTGACCTTTTGATTCTTTATTATCAAAATAGTTTATATCAGCATAAGTCCAATGAGAAGGCCCATGAATCTCATACTTAAAAATTGACTAAAACTATCTGATTGTTAATATCTCTATTAGACTAGGTATGCAAATCTGACCCAGTACTTTTGATAAAGAATAGTTTAGTAGGCAACATCAGTCAAAAAACAAAAAAAGCAGAATTACATTTATGAGGAAAGTATAAATAACTCATTCTGCTCAGTTCACAAGTATTAAAGATAAGGGTTCTCAGCATCAAATCACCTCTCTGCGCACTGTCTGGGCAAGGTAGATGGACCAACAGGAGAGTTGTATGATATTTTAATTCTCACTGTCTGTACTGGCTGGTTTTGTGTCAACTTGACACAAGCTGGAGTTATCACAGAGCAAGGAGTTTCCGTTGAGAAAATGTCTCCATGAAATCCAGCAGTAAGGCATTTTCTCAATTAGTGATCAAAGGGGGAGGGCCCCTTGTGGGTGGTACCATTTGTGGGCTGGTAGTCTTGGGCTTTATAAGAAAGCCAGCTGAGCAAGCCAGGGGAAGCAAGCAAGCCAGTAAGCAGCATTCCTCCATGGCCTCTGCATCAACTCCTGATCCCTGACCTGCTTGAGTTCCTGTCCTGAATTCCTTTCGTGATGAATAGCAATTGGAACTGTAAGCTGAATAAACCCTTTTCTCCCCAGCTTGCTTCGTGGTCATGATGTTTGTGAAGGAATAGAAACCCTGACTAAGACACCATCATAGAGAATAAATTTCAGTTTTGTCTTTTGTACAAAAGTGGGCAAATTATTTGGTCCTCTGAGACTTGGGCTCTTATATATGAAATGGTAACCATAATACTAAGAGTTATAAATGCTTTGGTGGCATTCACATCAAATGCCATGTCTTTTTTTTTAAGGCAGTGCCTGTGTGTGGTTGATTTCTGTGTATTCAATACCTAAAACAGTGCCTATAAAACAAAACACTGTAGAAATGTTTACTAACCCGTATTGAATAAGCTATTCATATCATGGCAGTTCTTTGACGTATAACTCATTTAACATTAGTTTTGCAAAGTCAAAAGTACCAGTCTTAAATTCACATTATTGTTCACTCTCTGCATACCCTCAATGAGAAATTTCCTTATTCCATGAATTTAGACTCTCCTATGAGTCTTAATTTGCCTAATGGAATATTAATGGCCGCAAACAGATGTGTTAATTGGTCTTTTGTAATTAGGCTTGCTTTCCTGAACCCTGCCTTTCACCCTGGAAAAAGTATGCCATGGGTAGCAACTAGTCCAAGGAGAGTGAAATGCAATAGATGCAGAGCTCTCCTTGAAGGCAGTCTAGGTCAGCCAATTTTGAAGTGAATGGTATGTGCCAACTAAGAATGCTTATTACCCTACACTACTTTTTTGAGTGGTGAGCTAGAGAATGCTACTATACTACAGTTTGTTGATTAATACAGGGGGTGATTAGTCAGAGCATGTGCATGATTTGTTATGGAGTGAGTTGTAAATGTAGATTATAGTTTCACATTAACCAGCCCTCTACAGGCTTCTTCATGTACACGGTGCACATAATCTCATACACACACACACACACACACACACACACACACACACACACAATGTAATAAATCTTTGTTTTAAAATGCTTTAGCCAGTATGGGGATTTCCCCTTTCTACTATTGCTCATGTTACACCTTGTTATGATTTAGATATGAAATGTCTGCCCAAAGGCTTATGTGTTGAGGACTTGGTTCTCAGCTCTTGGGACTAACCATTGAGAAGCAAATGAATTAGGAAATCTCTGAGTTAATCTGTGGACTAGCCCAGTGATGAATACATAATTTGATGGTATTATTGGAAAGTGTTGGAAACGTTGGGAGGTGGGATCTAGTTGGAGGAAGAAGGTCTCTAGAACCATTCCCTTGAGGGCAATATTTTGTTTCAGGGTCCAACTTTTTCTGCTGGTTCCTGGCTACCAGATGAGAGCCAACTCTCCTCCAGGATGCCCTTCAGTCAATGGCCCAGAAACAGTGAAGCCAGCTGATCTTGACCTGTGACCCCTAAAACCATAAGACAAAATGATCCCTCCTTTTAAATTGTTTCTATTGTCATAGCAACAACAATAACAACTAACACTTTCCTGATGCCAGTATTTGGGGACAAAAAAATATTAATATGATATCATAATTTTTCTACTGGAGAAAGGATATAGAGAAATGTAGTTTGAAGACTCGTGTGGTCTGGGTCACCTCTGTGCTCCCACATCTAAGGTAACATTAACACAACTCTGGTTAGTAAGAATATTATCATTTGAATCATCTATGATTAGCTTTTTTTGACATCATTTTTAATTTTAAGGGTGCCAAGGTACTGATTTGAATCTGATGCAAAGCACTAAACTCAAATCATGTTTGCTGCAAAGTATAGCCTCTTTTAAACTCAATCTGTTCTCTTAGATTTTAAAAGTGATATTGGATTAAGGAGCAATCATATTTAATATATGGTCTACCTGAAAATATCTCATGACAAGCTATACTGATAATATATGGCCACATAGTAATCCATGATAAAATTAGACACTTAAAACAAGAAAACAATTTATTTTGCTGATGGATCTGTAATCTTTCTGGGTCCACCAAGGTCAACTCATCTACTCAGTCTAAGAGTCCATTGGGGCAGGTTGGTTTAGAACTTGTTTGAGTTTGAGTGTGAAATGTCCTCAATATGATCAAGTATTTGAACACTTGGTCCTCAGCTGGGGAGGCTGTTTGGGAAGGCTTTAGAAGTTAGTACAGAGCCCAACAATGGGTCAAAGTTTAGCAAATAACTGATGGTGGAGTCATAAAACCTAAATGAGACATCTGTATCTTACACATTCTCCACAAGGCTCAGGGAACATTGCAAAGGAGGAGGTAGAAAGGGAGAATGGCTGTGATTTATTGTCTTCTGTAGATGACAGGGCTACTGCACCTATGAACTCACAATAGCTGCAGTTGCCTTCACAAGACCTGAAGCCAGTCAAGATGGCAACATGGGTGAGGGAGGAGCTCATAAGGCCTTTACCCTAGCTGAGGAGTTATTAGCAGTTGGTGGCTGCAAGAGGGAACATACATTTTCTTCAGGGGTCTAGCCACTGATAGGTTGCTCATGCTCCAACGAATGACCAGACACCTTTGTACACATGGGCAGTACTAATTGGACTCAGTGGGTTATTAAGTATAAAATTAAAAATAGGACATGAAGTGGCTATGAATGTTGAGGGAGGTGGTTGGGAGACGTCTGGTAGGGGTTGGAGGGAAGAAGAGATATGACCAACATTCATTAGATACCTGTGTGAAATTCTCAGTAAATAAATAAATTTCAAACAAGCAAATATATTACCCTTTAAAAATTTCAAAATACGTCCTAACATCACTTTTCTTTCCTAATACTAGGAAATGAGGAGCACAGCGACTTCCCCTAGGAAAAAGATGAACACTTGATGCAGAAACTTTCTGAGATAGTGGCTACCTATGTCTTCATGCGCTGTATCTGCCGAGTATTTACTACACATAGTCTTTTTTTATCTTTTTTTTTTTTTTTTTTCATACTTTATTTACATTTCAAATGTTTCCCCCTTTCCAGATCTCTCCTTTGGAACCTCCCCATTTCCTCCCCTCTCCCCCTGCCACTATGGGGGTATTCTCCCACCCACCCACCCACTCTCATCTTCCCTCCTTGGCATTCTCCTCTACTGGAGGATCTAACACCCTCAGGCTTAAGGGCCTCTGCTCCCCCTGATGGCTAACAAGACCCTCCTCTGCCGCAGATGTGGCCAGCACCATGGGTCCCTCCATGTGTATTCTTTGGTTGGTGGATCAGTCTCTGGGAGTATCGAGGGGTCAGGCCAGTTGCCACTGTTGCTCCCTCCATGGGGCTGCAAACTCCCTCAGCTCCTTCAGTCCCTTCTCCAAGTCCTCCATCTGGGACTTCATACTCAGTCCTACTGTTGCTGCGAAGTGACTCTTGGTTATTTCGAACTTTTGGGCTAATCAGGGATCATTTCTATAGTTCGTTACTATACATAGTCTTAAGATATATTTGGAGTATGTGTTATTTCTTGCTATATGGATTTTGCCAATATATATTTTAGATGTGGTATACTAATATGTTGTCCTGTGAGAGGTTATTAAAACAATTAAGGCCCTTCAGGGAGTGGTTTGACACAGAATCAGAGTTTACATAAGCCCTGGCCAAGTTCATTTTTTTAATATGCTAAAAGGGCCAATTTAATGACTAGATGTCAGGAACTGTTTGCTTTAATATAGAAGATCAAATAAAAATTAGCAGCTTTGGCTGAAGTGACTACTTAGTGAATTTTAATAAACTTCTCACTCACTAAAATGTAATGAAATGATGCCTTCCATGAAAATATGATGATGAATCACTGTCTCTTAGTACATTTTGTGCTGCCGTAAGAAAGCACCACAGGCTGGATAATAGCTTAAAAAGAAATTCCTATGTCTTAGTAAGAGGCTGAAAGTCCAGCCTCAAGATATAGCATCAAGCATGGCCCAGTTTCTCTCTGTCATCCCATAGCAAAACGTGAGAGGATAAGGGAGTAGGAGACTGGGATTGAAGCTTTAAGCCCTTTTCTAGTCTACATTAATCCATCCATGAGGGTAACACATCTCATGAGGCAGACTCCCTAACACTGTGGATTGGGGGTCAAATTTCAAGCATACTTTTTGGAAGACATATTTAAACCACAGCAACTTTTTGAAACAAACGTAGATTCTAAGTCTTTGATGGTGGCAGTGATCCCTGTGGTCAATATTAAAGGGTGCAGTATGGCTTTGACTTATAGTTTTGATGCCATATAGAAAATCTAGAAGCGTCTATTTTGTGCCTATAAAAAACACTTTGCTCTAAAGCAGTGCTTCAAAAACCTTGGCATTTATCATAATCACCCAGACGGTGGGTTTTGAAATGAAAGTTGGTAATTCCATCCCACTGAGCCATCCCTCTAGCATAGCTCTGCACCTGTAGAAGAACTATTCAGAAGAACTAGGTCATTTATTTGTAAGATAAATGGCTGGAGAGAGAAATCTCTAATGTCTTCCTCTTTAAAACTCTGTTTTCTTCCTGGAAAACTCTGTTTTTACATTAGTAAGAATATATCACAGTGATGCTTAGGTAACAGGAACGCTTGATGACCACAGCTGGCTTTCTGATGTCTTGCAAATCTTGTTTGTCATGTATGTTCTCTGTAGTTTTCATCCCTACAGAAGAAGTAAAAAGTAGATCTGACGTTAGGTCAGTTTCTAACTCTATTCCTGGAAACAGACCTTTCCCTTATTGGTGTTTTCCAATACTTTTTTAAAATCCAGGAACAAAAGCTACGTTTAACAGAAGCGCAGCGCAGAGAAAAGGAAGCCGTCATTCTTTTCATTATATGGTGGTCTAATTACAATAACGGGACAGATTACTTATCACACGTGGGGGACAAGGAATTCTAAATTGTGTTGGGATTAGGAACTGCAAATAATTCATTAAGATATCCCCAACTTCAGTGAAGACCACTGTCTAAGTTCCTGTGTGATGACACGCTTATGACCAGTACAATTTCTCTCTATGGTGACAAGAAAAGCACAATGGAAGTGGAATGTGTGCTCACAAACAGCTACTTCATGTGAGCTCTCTGTCTGTGTTCTTTTGAATGTCTTGAAGTCTGTGATATTTTTACAGTAGGGAATACAGTCCATGCCTATTGTTCTCCATACGGTAAATAATCCATTTCTTTTTTGCATTACCAGTGTTTCCTCTTCACTGAATCTTTGGTCTCTGTGCATAAAAATGTTGTGATTTCCCCTTAGAAAAATCAAAGCTGTGGCTAGGGCAGCAGTTCTCAACTTATAGATTGTAACCCCTACAAATGACCCTTTCACAGGGTGTGGGGGGGAGCTAAGACCATTGGAAAACACAGATATTTACATTATGATTCATAACAGTAGCAAAATTACAGTTATGAAGTAGCAATGAAAATGATTTTATGGTTGGGAATCATCACAAAGGGGATCATTAAAGGGTCTCAGCATTAGGAAAGTTGAGAACCACTAGGCCAGGGAGATAGCTCAGTGTATAAAGTGTTTGCCTTGCAAGCATGAGGACCTGAAGATATTCCCAAAACTCAGGTGGAAGAGCTGGGCATGGTATCTCATGCTTACAATCTCAGGGCTGGAGAGGCAGAGACAAACCAAGTGTTGAGGTTCACTGGTCAGGAAGCACAGCCTTATCAGCAAGTTCCAGGGTAATGAGTGACTCTGTTTCAGAAGAAATGAGGTAGATGGCATGGGGGAACACTAACAAAGTTTGACCTCTGATCTCTGTGAGCGTGTGCACATGACATGCCTACACCCTCGTATACATAGATACACAGTTAAATAAGAAATAAAAGAAATGGTTTTCTTGGTCATGTGGCCCTCTGTAGATGCTGCTCATTTTCTGATTTCTTTGCAGCTGTGTATCCCAAAGATGCTATGTGCTTTTTTCTCTCAGTTTTCTTTTCTCTTCACGTTTCTTTGATAGTTCTCTATTTTGAGTTACTTTCTCAATGCCGCCTTTGATTATTTAACACTCCTGCTTATCTATCATTGGCTGGTCTTCCCAATCTACCTCCTGAATCCTCCTCACTCTCTTCTACCTCCAAATGCCCCAGAGCCAATGTCCTTTTCTTCCTTTCTGTTTCTTCACAGCATTTGCTCTTTAGTGGTGACTAAACAGTGCATATCTATTCACGCATGTGTTTACCTCATCTATTCTTCATTTGAATGTACACTCCATGAAGGCACAACTTGGTTTTATTTCTTGCTTCATGTCTTCACCAACCAGAACAGATTCTACTATGATACACTATGATACACATTAAGTAATCAAGAAATATTTGTCAAATGAATCACTGATGTCCGAATTTGTAATAATTTAGCCCCCGCTTACTTATGTAAAAGTATCAATGAAGAAACAACTTAAACTCTTGGTGTTATTACTACAGGCTGTCTGAGATATTGCCACAGAATACTCGGAGTCAAGAGGGTTGAACTGAAAGACACAAAGTCAAGTGTGTAAGTTGACAGCAGCAACTTGACCTGTGTCCAAAATCAGAGAATGGAAAATCCAGCCTAGTTCAAGAAGGTGTGGCTTGGGTTAGGGAGGCAATAGAGTAGAAAGGCTTAGGCACAGTAACACGTCTTCATCTCTCTGGTAAAGAAAGGTTTAGAGCACCAGGGCTCTGAACAAGGCTACCCAGTGAAAACATAGATGTTCCATAACAGAAGGACAGTTTTCAAGACCATAGTGACCTGGCATCTGGTGTCTGCTTCCTTCTGCTCAGGATAGGATCATCACTGCCTGCAGCTTGATGCCCAATCCAGTATCAGCTAGTATCAATAGCTGGGGAGGCTCCACGAGGAATGAAAAGATAAATAAAACACAGCTGTCTTCAGGGTGTCTGTTGACTCAAGTGAGCTGAGAAGACACAGCTAAGAGGTGCAGCAGCGTTATGTAACAGGCAGCACTCTCAACAGAGCACAGAATCGCAGCAGATCATCTCTCTGAAGGAGACTATGAGTTGTGTTTAAAATAGACCCCATCTCTTGAGTAGAAGAAAAAGAACGATTTGCCACTCGTTCATTGCTTCACCTGCACTGTGTAGGGTTTATTCAGAATTACTCTTTGTTTTGTTTCGTTTTTGAGACAGAGTCTTATGTGTCCCAGGCCAACCTTGAACTTTTGACCTCTCTGTTTTCATTTCCCTAGTGCTGGAATCACACGCATGTATTATAATCCATGCTCATTTTATGTGACGCAGGGGATTGATGCCAAGGTTCTGTGCATGCTAAACAAACACTCTGCCAACTGAGCTACAGCCCCAGCCTGCCAAATTGTTTTTGTTTCCTTCTAGTACTAAATTGCAATGATTCTCAGTTTCTATGCATATACCATGAAGACATGTGTCTACATAGATAATAAAATCGGATTAAATAGACATGGCTAATTTATGATCAACTTCCAAAATAAGGCTAGTTAAGTTTTAGTCTCTACCAGTGGCATTGATAATTTATTCATGAGTAGTGTAAACAAATTATAAAGGGAATGCCCATCAATTTTAAAGGAGAAACTGTTTTGAAAGCATCGGGGAGTTCTTATAAACAAATAGCAGAAGTGTACAGCAGCTACTTGGAAAGCACAAAATAATGTCCCCGGGCTGGGAGCCCCGAGAGAAGGGTTGGTGCTTCCAACTCTCTGACCCTCAGCTCACCTCAGAGCCCCCAGGGAGCCAGAACTTGTTTTGACTAAAGGAGAAGCAGAGGAAATCATCTGTAGAATCATGGGGCCAGCAGACTGCCTCCCTCCCAATCACCCCCTCCTGCTGTACTCCTTGCTCTGGCAGTAAAAAGCATGTGTGCAAGACATACAACAAAATCTCTGCAGCCGATATTATTTACAGGTTATTATGTAAAATTCTCTCATTCCGTAAGATTTATTGAATGTTTATTTGCTGGGCACATTGTTTCTCATCCCGATTTCATTATGGATTTTCAATATCAAGAGTTTATTTAACCTATAACTCCTCAGAACATGTGATAGGAATATCTTGTTACTGTACAGTTAGTTCTCTGGGGGATCTTATTATACTGCCTCTCAAGGTTGCATGAGGACCTCCCAGGCAAATGGGATATGACCAAAATGGAAGCTAGGGAGGTTTGGAAGTAGTAAAATTTACAAAAAGTTTTTAGGGGTAAGTCCAGAAGAGCTAAACTGAGAATAAGATACAAATTGCAAAAATCCAGGGAAACAATGAAGAAACACAATCTGGAAAAATTCCATTATGGAGTATAAAACCCACCTCCAAACGGATCATGAGAATAGGGTGGATATAGGACAGGAACAAGGGTCATGCAACCTGTCAAATGAACAGTCATTCTGAGGGTGAGCCCAAAGGCTGATCTGGGTGGCTCAAGGCTGGCCGGACACAGTAGTACAGAGCAATTTGAAGGCTGAAACTGGAAGATCACAAGTTCAAAGCTACTTATGATCCACAAGTCAGGAATATAAAGGTTTTTCTAGACCCTGCCTTCAAAAAAAAAAAGATTGTAAAGACAGGCCAAGGCTGAACATGCAGAGGACATTTTCAACTGTGCATTTCCTAATGCTGATCATTTGCCCATTGTTTAGGTTTCCAGAACTGTCATCCTGTAGTGTTTTATGCAGGCATAGCTTCTTCTCAGCATCTCTCTCCAACTCCTTCTACCCAAAAGGAAATCCCCATTGTCCAGATGTTCCATGAAAACACTGCCATTCAATAATCCACAGTTCTGCAATGGACACTGAGCCCCTTTGGACTAAGTACAGATTCTTTGCTTGTAGAATTTATATTGTAACCTTTTCAGTGACTTAGGAACTCACCTAAGATATACAAAATAAGCCACAGAAATTACGTGGTGGGAAAACTGTGTTTGTTTAGAAAGAATAAGCCTGTGGGAAAGAAACAGCATTGAGGACTTTTTAGGATGAATACTGTACAATACATGCATTGTAAGATAGAAAAGGGCTTCATTTTCGATGACTAATTTTTGGATGCTTAGTAATATGTTTTATTTATTGATACCTTCCATCCTAACATACATATTCATGTATAAAGTTTATTGGCATGAATAAGATAAAAAGGTCTGAAAAATAAATTTAAGCTTCTTGTGTCACCTGTATAATGTGCTGTATCCCCTGTCCTAATGAATGATGTCACCACTCACCCAGTGACCTTAGCCAGGAACCGGGTGATCACCTGGCCATTTTCCTCAATCACATCTGGTTATTTGCTGGGTTCTGAGTGTTATTCTGCCCTCTCCTTACTTTGTTTCAGGTCTAAATACCCCCACCATCCATCCAGGCTCTGTGGTCATTTCCAACCTGGTTGCCATGTGGCAGATCTTACTAGTCTCTCATTAATCTTTATAAAACCATGGGGGATCTTTCTGAAATGCAAGTTTATCTTTCTTGTTATTCTTCCTTGCACATCATTCAGCCACCCCCATAAGTAGTTCCTTGTGCCTTTTTGTTTTCACATCATCTCTAGCCACTGCCCTCTACACAGTGTGTATAAGTGTCGGGCTTTGAAAGATCATGCCGCTCCCCTCCCCTTCCCCCCTGCAGAACAACCCAACTCTATGATCATTTCAACTGTTTGACTTACCTTCAGACTCAACCTAAGGACCAATGTTTTCATGACTTCCTCTGCAAGAAGCACATGAGTCACTACTATGCCTGGCCATTGCCTGTAATAGATCCTCATTTTGTGACCAGGATGTTTCTACTTGGAGGGAAGAGAGTCTGGTAAGAGGGTGGTATATGTAGTTTGATACAGTGTACATTACCTCCAACCCTGAACCATAAAAATGACTCCTGTTTGCAGAGCATGGGTGAGGTGAAAGAAGGGTCTCAGAGAAAGAAAACATAACAAGCAATGACTCAGACATGGGAACTTGCATTCAGTTTAAGGTGGTTTTTTTTCCTGAGCATGTCTGAATCAGAGGCTTTTGTGAAAGTACCTAAGAGTAGGGAGGAGCCCGTCAGAACAGGCAGTTGCTCTCAATAAATAAAAGATCAAATGTAACAAAAATAACTCAAAGACTTCTGCTTGGGAACCTGAAAGATCGGTGGTGTCTTGGTAGAAAATTATGAAGCTCAATTGTACATTCAGACCTGTTCCTGTCATCTGAACTTGAAGCAGTGACTAAGAGGAAGAGCTGGATAATTACCTGCAAGTCCTTTAGGAGTGCCCTTGCCAATCCGAGGGCTTCTGCCACCTGGTGGCAGTCTATCCAATGTTTTATTCAACCGCTAACCGTGGCTCATTCTCATTCAACAACACCCCCCCCCCATGACATCATGCAAACCAAGAGGCTCAAATCTCCGTATTCATTTTAAGAGTGCCGCGAGACACCTAGGTCCTTAATGGTGTACGTTTCCAAAATCAGCACCAAGATATCATTTTTTAAAAAGTAACTTGTGTTATTTTGTCACTACAGTTGTGAAACTAAGAAGTACTGGGCTGGACCCAGAGCTGGCACCTTCCTCCCAACTCCCAAAGTTCTAGACTTCTGTTATACATCCTTAGAAATGCAGAAAATAAAGAGGACCTTAAATTTGTCTGCAGATTCTCTGGTTATGAACACAGCCAGGTGAATAAAGAACCCAAGCTGGGTCGTGCTGGAGTAAATTGCGTGTGAATTCATTGCCTCGCTGGGATGATCTTTCACTGAAAAGGACACACTTGTTCCTAATTCTGAAAAGCTACCACAGAGATTTAAAAATATTTCTAATCCAAGTATTACATGATACTTTTAATGTATTATCACAATTCAATTTTTAAAAACATTGAGCATCTATTGAATGCAGGGCCTTGCATTACATGATTTAAGAGTAGAAACTATTTTTATTGAGTAACATAGGAAAAATCCACAAACAACCAAAGGAGAAAAATGTGCACTTTGATAATACCATGTTTATAGTGTTTTGAGTTAAGTCATTCTCAGCCTGTGGGTTGTGAACCCTTCGGGGATTGTATATTAGATATCCTGCTCATCAGATATTTATATTATTATTCATAACAGTAGCAAAATTACAGGTATGAAGTAACAATGAAATAATTTTATGGTTGTGGTCACCATAACATGAGGAACCGTATTAAAAGGTTGAAGCATGAGGAAGGATGAGGACCATTGTCTTAACTGAAGAGAAATTCTATACAGAACAAATTAATTGTCTCATTCTGCTTTGGAGATAGAATTAAAGTGTATGAATATTTAGCATCTGCTCCGTGTATCATACCTAGGATAAGGCACAAAATATTAGGAAGTTCATGGTATTGTGCTAGACTTTAATGGCTTAGCTCTTGACATCACTGTGGCTGTATGCTAGCATTCGGGAAACAGCCTGGAAGGAGAAAATCCATCATCAGGCAACAGCCACAGAGATAAGAGCACCCGGGTTGGAAAGTGGGTCAGGGGATTAGGGAAAGGTGGATATGCTACAGAAATGACATACAAGAACTAGGAACTGGTGAAGAAATAAACCGTGCTAAGTTTTTGGTACATGAGCATGTAGGTAACAGAGAACATGTATTGGAAGTAAATAGCAGACAGGAATATTAACATACTAAAAGGTCTCTATATTCCCCTTGCTCAACTATGTTCATTATTGCTCTATTCATAATAGCCAGGAATTCGAAACAACATAGATGTCCATCAATAGGTGAGTAGGTCAAGGAAATGTGGTATATTTACACAGTTGGCGATCACTCAGACATTAAAAAAATGAAGTTGTAAAATATTCAGGTAAATGGATGAAGCTAGAAAATAAAAATCATCCCGAGTGAGGTAACCCAGCCCCAGAAAGACAAATATGGCTTGTGTTTGTTCTTATGTGGATGTTAGCTGTGAAATCTTTGATAAACAAGCTACAATCCATAGAAGCACAGAGGGTAGGCATAGAGTAAGGGATGGGGAAGGGACAGATCTCCCTCAGAAGGGGAAGTAAGACTGTAATGAGTGAATGAGGGAGAGGAACAGGAAGGGGAGGATCAAATGGGGAGGTTGAGGGAGGGAATACAGGAAGAGACAGCTAAAACTAAAGGCCATTTGAGGGATCATATGAAAACCTAATACAACAGAGGCCTCCCCAGATCTACACAGATGTAGGCAAATACAGAAGTGTATGACCCCAACTGGACATGCCTCACCATTAAATAAAACTTCCAGTGCCTAAAATGGATTACATCTAATTGAATTGTTGGCCAAAGGGGCCTTATGGGAATTCCCAAACAACCCAGGCTATGACCAAGGCTGCTGGTGGCTCTCCAAAAAATGGTGGTAAGACCCCATTGCTGAAGACAATACCTACCTAGCTTATCAAGCACAAAGAGGTTGAACTGGTGCTTGCCCAGAGATCTCACCTTTGTAGACTAGTGTTCATGGCACTGGAAGGTACTCTGCATGCTACTAAAAGAGAAAGATAAATTCCAATCCAGCTACAAAGTCTGGGATTTACACTGTTGATCCTCCTGCAACATATGCTGGTGAAATTGTGGCAGAAAGCTTGTGTGAGTAACAAACCAATGTCTGATTTGACTTAAGGCCTATTCAGTGAGATGGAACTCACCCCTGACACTGCTTGAGTGGCCAAGAACCAGAGACCAGAAAGGCAAACTAAATGCAGTATACACATACATGCATACATACATACATACATACATATATACACATGCATATATATATATGCATGCTACACTCATAAGTCAGTTTTGTTTGGCCATCATCAGAAAAGCATTCTCCTGCAGCAGAAGAGAACAAATAAACAAATAAGGGATCCACAGCTGGACAGTGCCAAGGGGTCTCCTCTGAGACTCTCCCCACCTACCCTCACAGCTGGACAGTGCCAAGGGATCTCCTCT
>JADRCH010000099.1:9472309-9490085 GCA_019843965.1 Rhynchomys soricoides | reverse complement strand
TCTCCCCACCTACCCTCACAGCTGGACAGTGCCAAGGGATCTCCTCTGAGAATCTCCCCACCTACCCTCACAGCTGGACAGTGTGCCAAAGGATCTCCTCTGAGATTCTCCCCACCTACCCTCACAGCTGGACAGTGCCAAAGGATCTCCTCTGAGACTCTCCCCACCTACCCTCACAGCTGGACAGTGTGCCAAAGGATCTCCTCTGAGACTCTCCCCACCTACCCTCACAGCTGGACAGTGTGCCAAAGGATCTCCTCTGAGATTCTCCCCACCTACCCTCACAGCTGGACAGTGCCAAAGGATCTCCTCTGAGATTCTCCCCACCTACCCTCACATCAGAATGTATGTTTTTTTTCTGTCTCTCCTTAGAAAACAGGCTATCTAAAGAATAATAGTAAAATAAGATAAAACAAAAGCAGATATAGAACAAAACAAAGACTCAGAAGAAAAGAACCAAAGAAAAAGCATGAGATATACATGGAGATGCAGAGACACGCTTTTTTAAATACACAGGAATTCATAAGAACACAAAACCGGAAGCAATAACGTACATGCAAAGGACCTGCAAGGCAATTAAACAAACACACAATGCCCCAGCCTTGTTAAAATCTTATGAGACGAAGAACCCCCAAAGATGCCAGTTCATTTGTTTTGTGTTGGCCACCTACAGCTGGGCATGGCAGCTGGCTTTATGGATGATTCCACTGAGATTCATCAGCAAGAATTGATTTTCCATTTGCAAGTGGCTCTCAATGAACTTAAAATCTGAATTAGGGATGGGTGTTTATGTGTGTGTGTCTCCTGTCAGTGCTAGGACCTGGTGTGAGAAAACCACCCACATGGGTTAGAGAAGATGTCTGGCGTTCTGATAGAATCTCATGTACAGACTCCCAGGTCTGCAATGGAAGCTTCTTCCAGAAGAGGACTACAAGGTTAGCTGGGCTTCAACATCTTTGATAAAAGCTAAGTGGAGCATCACCTTGCAGTTTTAACTTATTGTAGAGATCTGAACAAGAATGACTTCCATAGGCACATGCATTCAAAACTTTGGTCCCTGTTAGCTGGAACTGTTTGGGAAGGATTAAGACATATGTTCTTGTTGAAGGAAGGGTGTCAAAGCCCACCTCATTCCCAGTGAGTTCTCTCTGCCTAATGGTCTCCCAACATGGTGGTCATGGACTCAATCCTCTGAAACTGTAAAACTCAAATATTTTTTTGACAGGGTTTCTCTGTATAGCCCTGGCTGTCCTGGACTCACTCTGTAGACCAGGCTGGCCTTGAACTGAGAAATCTGCCTGTCTCTGCCTCCCAAGTGCTGGGATTAAAGGCATGCGCCACCACTGCCCGGCTTAAGGAGTCTCTTTAGTCACCTATAAGTAGGCTTTTGCATTCAGAAAATACTTGTATTTCTTATACTTGATAACAGTGATTATTTTACAAGATGAAAAAAACTGACTTCTTAAATTCTGTCAAAGCAAGGCAGCAAACAGTAAGTATTCTTAAGCACATACTGCCACCCAGTGGCTGAACATGCACAATGCACAAAGAATGGCAAAGGCAAAAACAAAGGTGGTGTGAGGTTCTGACAGGAATGCTTCAGTGTGAGGTTCTGACTGTGATGTTTGTTGTAAAGCATTGTTTGTGTTCAAGGAAGACTATCTACCATCTATAGTCACAATCTGAATGACATCACCCATTTATAATGTTAGGGTAGATTTTAATATGTTTTTGTTTAAGTGGCCTGATAAACCTCAGCAGAGACATTCAGCACTGAGAGAAAAATATGCAAGACGTGTGCTTACTACCACATTAAATAATAAAATCTCTTTAATACAAATGAAACTCATGGCCATGAATGTCTAAGAAGACAAACCATGGACCCTTTATTTACCACAAGTCAAAAATAAAAAATAAAAATAAAAAGCAAGCTTCCAAGGCAAACATTAGAGAGATTCAAATCTCAACTCCTCTAAGTGCTATGAGCTCTGACGTGATGTTAAAGATGTATTACATTCTTTACAAAATAATTTGAATTTCCCTTTGTCTAAAAGTAAAGAAAGATTCTGTGTGGGGATATATAAAGACACTGGATAGAAGTCAGGTCATTTAAATATGTGCTGAAGCCAGGTTAATATAGCAAACCCCTGGCTATTTAACTTAGGGGTGAAACAGTATCCTTCTTTTGAAGTAACCATTTAAGAACCTTCTGGAATTCTCTAGGGAAGCCAAAGCCCATTTACTCTGTTCTCTAAAATCAAATAATGGAGTGTGTGCGATTTGAATGGCATTGAAAGTCCAGGGAAATCCTAAGAGGTTGTCTCACAGCTGTTATGCAGTAAGGTTTACCTGTCTGCTTGGAACAGCTCTAGATAGGGAAGCCATGCCGTCCTGTGCTTCTCCCTCACTGTGTCTTGGATGTCTTGATCTCACACCTCCTACATTAGCCTATCACTACTTTGCGGATGTTGGTAGAAAGCATGAGATGCCTGAGATAGAGGTAGAGACTTCATTGTTCACTGTTAGCAGCCAGCATGAACATTACATTGCCCCCTTTGTCCCCCAAGTCCTAGGGAGGCACCATTGAAAGACACAGCTATATATACCCACAGTACATTTGTATCCTAGGTTGAGAATGATGAATCTATGGAATCTACTGTTCTTGTAATAAATGTCAAACAAAATGGCTCTCTGCCCAAAGTCTCTAATGGATCTGACAAGGACCAGCCTCAGCTTGGAGAGCGGAGCTGAGAGGTGTGTCTGGGAGTGGTGAAAAGAATGACTCGAAGTCAAATGGTGGATCCAAGCTGTGTTCTGCTTGATCCAGCTTTTCCAGTCTGCTTCTATGTTCTGCTTTCTCTCTGGATTTCTCTGTCTGTATTCTGTTTGCTTGCTTTTCTAAGATATCTCTCTGTTTGTGTCCTGCCCCCCCCCGCCGTGTGTGTGTGTGTGTGTGTGTGTGTGTGTATGTATGTCTGTGTGTGTGTGTCTGTGTCATGTCTGTTTGTGTCTGTCAGTCCAAGCAGTTCTCTAGCTTTATCCTAAAAAGTTCTCTGGATCATTCATCTCCTGCAGAACACAGGTCCAGTCTTTGATTTTACATATCAACCCAGTCATTTACTCCTGATTTCCTTTTGATTATCTTATGAATCAGTATCCCTTGACACCAGCTCTTTGATTCTTTGGAGACAACAGCACGAATTTCTTTATAACATTGCAAAAGAATTCAGAGATCTGTCTGCCTTTGTTAAGTACAAATGATAAGGTAGTTGGGTGACACCCTGCCCTGAAATTACCATTTCTACCATACCTTTGCCTAACCTGGCTCTGTCCTAGGCTGACCTTGAACCCAGGAATCTGCCTGCCTTTGTATCTTTCTGACAAGCTGGCTCTTAGTGTAGCTGCCTTTGTTTCTTTAGATTCATGAAGCCCCTCATAATTCATATTGCATCCTTATATTATGCAGAGTTGAGAAGATATATATATATATATTAAACTCATGTATTTAGAGCTCTTTCCTTAGCCTTACCAGCATTTACCATTTTGTGGAGACATTAGCCACACCCTCAACTCCTGGATTCCTGCTGTTTCTAACTCTCATGGAGCCATTAACGTTAACCTGGAGGAATGTGAAATACGTACATTATCACACAAACAAGCCTTATGCCCTCAGCAGCCATCAACACTCCTGGAGGCTCACACAGGGGCAGAGGCAGGAACCATGTTAGTCTGTTCCCACCAGGGCCACACCAGGGTCGGCAGCATCTGTCAAAGTTGCTTGCTTCACACACACTAAAAATGGCCTAGATGAACTGCAGATGTCTTTGCATTCTTGGTTTATGGAGTAAAGTATTCTAGGATGCTCATTGGTGATTGTATTTTGTGATACTCTTACTAAGCCAGAATCAATGTTTTGCTGATTTTGAATAGTTAGCTCAGCAGTTTGTCTTATCTTTGGCATTTTGTGTTTCAAATACGTGTTGTGTTCTATTCGACTGCCACAGAGGCCTTCATCATTTCTAATCCCATCCCTTCATGGACCCTAAGTGACTTTGGGTCCTTCACCATTATCACCACCTGTTCTCTTTTGACTTGTTTAGGAGTTATTTTCTCAAATGGAATATTCACAAGAAGAATGAATATTTTCATTTTAAAGAATGAAAATATTACTTCACTTACGGTATAAATCTACTTTTGTAAGGCAAAGTAAGCTTCCTTTGGAGCTCTGAGGCAGTTCCACAAGTTCCTGCTCCAAATCCCTGACCTTTGTTGTAAACTGACGGCCTTTAGGCTACACACTTGTACACACTTGTTCTTTATGTGCCAGAAGATGGAAACCCCACAGCGTATTTGTATGTATGCATGGTTACACATAGGTGTAGGTGCATGAACCCCATTGGTCTATCTTAGTTCTGAGATTAAGCCTGTGTTACTAACATGCCTGACAACTTTTATTTTTAACTCTGGAGATCAAACTAAGATCTTTGGCTTATGTGGCAAGGACTTCCCACCTGACTCATCTCCCTGGCCCTCCATGCAGTATATATATATTACAAAGTATGAAGTAAAGCAAGTGATAAAGCAGGGGTAGTCTCTACATAGAAATCTTTGTTTTGAAAGACCCTGGCCTTTTAAAAAGAGAAGAAAAATGCCCCTAGACTCAGCACTAGAGCCATAGGTCACCCAGGGCCTAAGATGGGCTAAACTCCCCCCCCCCCCCGACAGTTCTGGGAAATGGTTGTTTTGCCTTGACTCCTATCCTGCTGATCAACCACAGATGTCACAATGAACTTCAGCTGCTCAGGGTCCATCTCCTGTGCCCCGATGGGGTTATGAGCTCGGCCCAGTGCACTGCCTTCCTGAATCCTTTTAAATACCCCTAACTTCAGCTGCTCGGGGTCGATCTCCTCTGCCCCAATGGGGTTATGAGCTCTGCCCAGTGCACTGCCTTCCCGAATAAACCTCATGTGCTTGCAGCAAGTTCGGTCTCTTGTGAGTCATTGGGGGGGGTCGCGTCTTCCCGAGACTTGAGTGAGGGTGTCCCCAAACTTGGGGGTCTTCCAGTTTCATCGTGAAGATATTAGAAAGCTGTGAAGTTCTACAACAGATTGTGACATGAGGACTTTTTCTTCTACTATGCAGTTCCTCCTGAGGCTTCTTTCTCCACAGAAGGTCTTTACCTTAAAATTATTTCTAAGAGGTACCCCCTTCCCATCAACATCCTTTATCTAAGGGATCAAGGCATGGGGGTGAGAGGAGTTGTGAGGATGTTTTCAGGGTACATCCTTCGTCCCCTCCCACCTTCCCAGGTGCTAATGGAATGACAGCTAATAATTTCAACATTTTCCTAGGGCAGGACAGGCACCTCAAACAGGTAAAGGTACTTGCCACATAAGCCTGGAGATCTCCGTACAATTCCTGGAATCTGGACATTAGAATTTTATGGGGGCAACAACAACAGTTTCTTGTGGAATTAAGGGACTCAGCTAAGCTAAAATTGTCTTTAATGCTGCTTGTAGAATGTAAACTTATGTATCTGCTATGAAAATCAAGGAGTGGTGTGGGACTGTAAAAGGCAGTCTGTTTTCTGGTAGAGCTAAGGTTCAAACCCCGCAGGCCCAATAGGGTGTAAAAACCCTGTAAGGAACAATGGCAGGATCCTAGAAATAGCTCCTGACATGTGACTACATCTCTCCATAGGTCTGTTACATTTGGTCACGTAAAAAGGAAACGCCCCTCAAGCCCCTCCTCAAATAGAGGCATAGTCATGTAGCCTCAAGATATCCCCATGTTAATGAGGCACCTAGAGGCTTAGCCTCTCCCCTTCCCAGTCACTATTTCAACATCACTTCTCACAGCCTGACACAAGCCAGGAGGCCCGTGGGGTTACTTTCGGTCAAACTGCCCATGTGTTCTGCCTCTCCCAGGGTCCACGAGCACCCAAGGCAGACCCTCGGGACCTCACTCTACTGCCCTGATTGATCCAACAGGGTAGGTTTCCAAAAAAGCCCCAATAGTAGAACAAACATATTATCTAACTATAACACTCCTAGGATATACATACGCAGAGGAGTTGAAGTCAGCATACCACAGCGATGTTTGTACTTGCATATAACCCCATCACAATATCCAAGACATGGAATCAGCCTAAATATATATCAACATAGAAAGGGATAAAGAAAATGTGGAATATGCACACAATTTACATTCATAAAGAAATGAAGGAAAATTATACCAATTGAATGAAAATGCACAGAATCAGAGACCATCACATTAAGTGAAATAAGCCAGACAAATATATTTGCCACCATGAGGAATCTATCTGCCTGTTTATTTACACATCTATGTGTCTATGTATGTATGTATGTATTGATCTATCTATCTGTCATCCATTTGTATAGGTGTATGATTGTAATATGAAATTAGAAGAGGGTCTGTGGTGTAGGTTAAAAGGGGCAAAAAGACAAAGTTTCACAAGTTATCTGCTATGAGGATATATACATGTGTGTTCTGCTTTCATGTCATACACATATATGTGTGTACATACGCACACATATACACAGGTGATAGCATCTGATATTTGTCTTTCTTGCCCAATTTTACATGCATACATACATACACACTTGTGTACACATATGTGTTTGTGCACGCGTGCATGCATGCATGCGCACGCGCTCGCACACACACACACACACACACACACACATGAGAACGGAAGCAGATGAGGTACTATTTGGAAGATGGATACGGACTAGTAGAAGAAGGACCTGTAGAGGGAGAGAATGATCAAAGTTAAGTATAATGATATGTATGTATTGTATGTATTAAAGATGTCGTAAGGAAACTCTTATTTTGTACTGAAACTAAAACTTCATTTTAAAAGTCTGCCGAAGAGAATAGTGAGACTGTTAGTATGTGCCATCAAAGTGGGAGCTGAGAGAAGACCTTGTCTTTATCTGTTCATGAAAGAGATGAATTTGAGGTCTCCCACCAAGCCAACCTACCATGCATTGATCTTTGCTATCAAAACATTGGCATCAGGAAGTGAAAAAGACTGGCATTGTTGGGAAACAGCACAGCTTATGCCTTGTTCTCCAGTGCAAGCCCAGTTCCAAGTTTAAACTTAGATCCAAGGAAACCTGTCAGTATTCCGTAACCGGTTTTAAGCTGTAAATAGTAGAATCTACTAATAGATAAAGAACTATGACCAATGCTTTGAGTGTATCTCCTTTGCAAATATTCTTGCCTTGGAATTATTTTATTATATTATTTAAATAATTTCAGCTAAATCTTGAAGACATAAAAATATCTGCTGAATAGTGATCCTAAAATTGGTGTAGTGTACAACCACACCTTCCTTAAATTGTACAATCTCATCTGAAATTTATTACACATAGGAATCTTCCAGAAATCTTTAAAACAATTATTGGTACCTGTCCTGTCCCAGGCTATTCTGTATTTGGTCTAGAGAACAGCTTAGATTTCAGGGTTTTTTACATTTACATTACTCTATTGTGCAGTGAAAGTCAAGAGCTACTCTAAAACTAGCATTTAAATTCAAATATTCTCTTATTCTTTACTATCAAATACTAAGAGAAATCATTTCAAATTCAGAATTTTCATGGAAAAATTCTGTATGTTTACTCTTCTGTGTTGGGCCACTGTCATAAATATTTTATTCAATTGTTGATTTTTTTTTAAATTTAAATGGTATAAATAAGTTCTGATGACAGTATACTAAAATACTAAAAATAAAATACTTGTAGAACTGGAAGGAATTAGTTTATAAAATCAATATTTGTTTCTAACATATATGATTTCTGAAAAGGCATATCTATTAAAGCAGTAATTTAAAGTTTATGCTGGTGCTCAAGCTGGAAGAGAGATTATGGGTAAACATGGCCGAATGCCTTAAAAACAAAAACAAAAACAAAATGGGTTCAAAATAATTCTTTCTTTGGAGTGACTTTAATATGTGATTATTACTTAAACAAATTCAAGTAAATAATGAATAGATAGGTTTTAATTACAGTTCACAAAATATATACTCTAAAGTGATTCACTATCTATGTGATTCTAGGTCTTCTCTTATATCATTCAAGGGATCTCTTTCCCTCCTTCCTTCCTTCCTTGGGTTTTATATGATTACATTATATTATATTTCCTAGGTACTAAATGAAAATGAATTAGACATGGTCTTTACCCTGATGAACTCATATTCATTAGTACAGAATACTGATGAACACACCAACAGTTTAGGGACTACAGTGCTCCGAAAAGCAGGGACATAGGAGCTCAGAGGAAAAACCCTTTCTGAACATGTGTGAGACCCTGTGTTTGATCTATATACTGCAAGAAAACCACATGAAAACCTTGTCTGACACAGCTTAAAAAGTATATTCAGACAGGATAATGAGGGAAACCACCAAGGAAAATGTTCTGCAAGAGGTAACCTCTTCTCTGAGACTCTGAGCCTTAAAGGATGTTATGTCATGAAAAGTGAGGTTGAAAAAATGTATGTCTAGAGTCACAAAGTGGGATTCAAGGACAGAAATCAGAAGAAAATGACTTTGAAAACCATGGCAAGAACTCCTGGGAATTTGATCTTTCATTCATCCTCCCCCTCAACACCTCCCTGTCTCCCTCCCTTCATCTCTCTCTTCCCCCTTCCCTCTCCCTCTCCATCTCTGTCCCTCTCCCTGTCCCCCCCCCCTCTCGTCTACAGGAGCAAAAGCTACTCAGCTTTCATGTATTCCCTATCTCCATGAAGACTCACATCGACATAGGAGCATTACATTTATTCACTTAGATACTTGCAACACGTATGTCTTGATTCTGTTCTTTGCTAATTTAGTTGAAAGCCTAAGTGACAGTAACCTTGAACAAAGTTTGAGTTCTAGTCAGTTTTTTTTTCTTTCCTTTTGGTTTTTTGAGACAGTGTTTCTCTGTGTAGATCTGGATGTCCTGGAATTTGCTCTGTAGCTCAGGCTGGCCTTGAACTCAGAACTGCCTGTCTATATCTCCTATGTGCTGGGATTAAAGGGATGCACCACTACACTCAGCTCTAGTCAGTCTCTGAATGTAAGCCAAATTGTCTGTTTTGACCCAGCTTCCTGGAACTAGGAAGTAAAAAGCACAGGACGGTTGGAGCATTTGGGTTGGTGGAAGTGGCAGGAAGGAAAGAAGCAGGCAGGGGTGAGATTTTTCGGCGAGAACATGATGTTGAGGAATGTAAAGTCAGCAGAGTTGCATCTGCAAACGATTTGTAATGGCAGCAAGAGGGGTTTGATAAGAAATGGCTAATGACACATGTAAGATATGGTGACCTGAAGGTCTGGCATTTGAGACAGAGACATGAGAATAAGTGGCTGGTACACCGAGACAGCAGCATGGAAAGAGGAGAGTAAAGGGAAATACTCAGAAACTCACCGGAGGGACACAGGGGTTTGGAGAAATTTGCAGATTACTTTGAGTTGTCACAGGATGTGACCCACAAGTCACTCTATAACTAAATCTATGTATGAATTTAAAAGCAGAAAATGATTTAAATGATCACTTTATGACTGTGGAATATCAAGTAGGAAACTAATGATGTGTGCCTAGGGAAGCACAACTTTAAGGGGCGTGGCTTTAAAGGGTAACAGAGGAGCAAAGCATTGTGAAATAGGAAATGCGCCATGTATGGTGCGAGTTTTTAGAAGATAAGGGCTATAATACCCAATTGTCAGGGGCTGGAGAAAAGGCTTAGTACAGCATTTACTGGGCAAGCATGCGTTTGATCCCCTGCACCTACACAAAAGCCAAAGCCAGGCACAGTGGCGTGTTCGTAATCCCAATACTGGGAGGCAGAGACAGAAGGCTTGCTAGCCAGAATCAGTGAATCTGGGTTCTGTGAAAGACCTGTTTCATCCAAAAAGGTGAAAAGCAATTGAGGAAGGTGCTGGATTCCTATGCATGTGCATCTATATAAACATGGACATACACCCATGAACACATAATATACACGTGCCTACAGAAAAACAAATCTTTTTAATTGTCACCTTCACAAATTCCTTCTCTACAAAAGTTTCTCATTAATTATAAGTCCTCATGGGGATGGGGAGAAGAAAGGAATGTGGTTTTGACCTATAGAATTTTCTGGGAATCTTACTTGCTTAGTAGAGTAACTGCATACAATTACATAGACCAACAAAGTCAGCTTCAGACACTGAAGGGACATGATTCACCTTAGATATCTGGACCAAGACACAGGGAGTGTGACCTAAGACTTTCTTTTCTCTGCAGAGGAAATATAAGCCCCAAAACTTCCTCTCAACACAATTGACATGCAATCATTGTGTTCAAAATAAATGTAACTTAGTTGTAAGTTGTGCTGGTAGGTTGCTTTTTCCTTCATTAAGCGATGGCCTGAGACACAGAAAATGCACAGCCGACAGCTGTGCTGTCAAGGACAGCTTCAAGGATGAGCTGCCTCATCCTTGAAAGTAAAGGAAACTTTAAAAACAGTCGCTGTAGTATAAAGGCACCCGTCCTAGCTCAGGGTTCCCTCAAACACACCCAGTAAGCATACACACCGTACTTCCAACTCATCACTATAATTACACTTTTTAAAAAATTTTAATTGTAATATATCCAGTGTTTGTGCATATGAATTCGCATTATTTAAAGATGCTGAATGACACACTTAGAAACATATATACTACTGTTTCATATCTAATCCCTATAAACTCGTACATAGACACACATCAGTACACTGATGGTTGAGTAATGACTCTTTAAAGTGCTTGGATTTTCTGAGAATTCCTACAAAAGTTAAGATATTGGATACATTATTAGTATAAATTTAGGGCAATTAGATGAAAACCAATCCCACTGTGAGATACAATATCATATAGTTTATATGTCACTATCCTTTTATCAAGGCTTTTGAATCAGTATATATTTACATTTTTGTATGTGACACAATTTAAATGTCTGAGTTTCCCTCTGCTAAATACGCACGCAGGCACGCACGCACGCACGCAGGCAGGCAGGCAGGCAGGCAGGCAGGCAGGCACGCACGCACGCACGCACGCACGCAGGCACGCACGCACGCACGCAGGCAGGCACGCACGCACGCAGGCACCCAATCTACTTAGAGAAAAGTGAATACTAGCACTAATGTAGAGGCTGTTGAGAGTTCCTACGTATGTTGTATTTAAACTACAATATGCTGTGCCTAAAGGGATACAAATATTTTCATTCATTTTAAATACCCTTCTTTTTTGCACAAATAAATAACAGAGAATAACACTTGTTTATCTTTCTAAGAAATACCAGATCTACTTCTAAAATGTTGAATACTGCCTCTCAGTGGTAATTCATAATTTCATTTGTTTTATTAAGCTCATCCAGTGGGTAGCAACAGACAAAAAGGCAACTATAAATGGAAGGGGTCATGAAAAATTTGGCAACTTGCTAAAAGTTTCTAAGTATACAACAATAAAAATGATTTAAAGTTTGAACATACAATGAATCCAAAAGCAGAGGTAATAAAACATAATTTTATTTATTTTTGTAACATAATACAAAATGTAAAGTATGGCTGCCTAAATTTATAAGCTTCAAACAAAATAATACACAGTGAAGAATTAAAAATATAGAGTCTCTCTATAAAGGTGTGAAACTAATCTTTAATATTTATGTTCTCATGAAGAAAAGAACACTTTAGAGTAGTTTGGCATTTTTATCTTATTTTTCTACTTAATGCCTTCCTTAAATGCTGGTCTATGGGATTCCCAGAAGATTATACTAGGCAAGGCTATCCAGCTGTGGATAGCCTTACTGACTGCCGCTTTGCACTGGGTAGACCATCTGGATGCCTACATAACTGTTTTTTTTTACCTAGCCAAGTACCAAATCCATGAGAAGAATGTTAACAGAAAGTGGAAAATAGAATTTCAAGATCTTTGAGAAGGCATAAAACTTGCAAGGAAATCACAAGCTGTACGATTCCTTTACCTTTACCTCAACGAGGCTCAACTTCTCACTTGGACCAAAGGGTCAAGACCTGACCTACTGATTTTATAGAAACCATAAAGGCACAGTAAGGTAATACATGAGAAAAATTCTTTGCAATCACCAAAAAAAAGTGTAGTCTATGTGTGCAAATAGGAACTATATAAGAAATTAAAAACTCGGTCACGCCCATCCCTGCCCACAGAACTTTACCACACTGAATTCCCTGCTTTCTTCTCAGTTCTCACTTTGCCCCTGAAGATTTCTGAGTACCTTCCACATATTTGTTGACGGTCTTAAACAATCATAGCCTTTAATTCCTAGGACTGAGTTATTTTCACTGGTTTATCTCTTGTTCTTCAAACTCATGTTACGTGAGGTTCATCCTAAGGCCTTGTACTCACGCGGTTTCCCCTAGACAATCCAATTGGATGCAAGAGACTCAAGTGTCATTGCTTCACAGTCAGCTTCCAACGTGCCTGGTCCCAGGCCCCATTGTAAGGTCCAGGTGTTTCCAGTTGTTGGCCAGCTGTTTCCATGTGGACGCTATGCATCCTGGATGAGGTGAAACTCTATCCCTCCTCCAATCCCAAACCTCCTCCCATGCTTTGTGGTCCACGCTCAGTAATTGGTTAAGCAAAACTAGGAGAAAGAAGTACTTTCTCCATTCTTCTTCTCCTTCCACTTTTATGACCTTGTAAAGATCTATTGAACTCACCTTTGAAATGTTGAATTTATCTGTCCTCAGATCCATCTGAAATTCAGCGTCAACTGAGACTGTTAGTTCTTTTTAAAAAATATTCTGTTAAAAATATTCAACATCTTTGGTCATTCACTCCTTAAATCCATCTCAAGTAAGATGCTGTGGAGTGGGGGAATCCTCTATTTTGATGCCTACTCATTGCCAAAAAAGTAAACTCCCCTTTTCTGCCATGTGACTTGGGATCCCTGCTCTAGTTCCATGCTGTCCATCTCCTGACACTCTTCTCTACCTTGGGTAGGTTATAAACATTCAGTCTCATGTCCTACTTCATGGTATGCTCTCTGCTATGACTGTACTTTGTCAAAAATCTGTATATGGGAATAGAGGAGCTGTTCTCCATCTGTGGGTCATGACCCCTTGTGGGGGAGTGTCAAAGGACCCTTTCACAGGGGTCACCTAAGACTGCTGGGAGCCTCCTGGCCTAGAGAGGGTATTGACAGAGACAGAGTAGGACTCTGACGTGGCTTTAAAATCTGAGGGTCTCTGGACATTCTAGTTCCCTAACTGTACTAAAATGCTAAGATTAACTTCTAAAAATTCCTAAAAACTTTCTTGCTCTTTCTGAGGGTAAAAGGCTGCTGGCTTAGGCAATTGACACCTGTAGCCTAACAGCAGGGATCAAGTAATGTGGCCTTTGTTCTATCTCAGTCAGAATTGTGTGGCTCTAACTTTTGGCCTGCTAGTCAGAAGTTGCAGGAATAAACAGGGACACTTTTGAGAAGTGATTATAGCGTTAATTACTAAGTTGTAAAAAGTTTCCTATGAAAGCTATCTAAGAGGAAAAGAAGAAAGATCCTAATTGGGGGTGGGGTTTGGGGGAGGGAAAAAGTTTCTTTCTTGGGGAATGGGAAATAATTCCTTCTAAGTGGGAAAAGAAAAAATCTTCTCTGATCACATGTTAAAAAGTTCATCACAAGTTCACACAAAAAATCATAAGTTGAAATAGAAGTTTACAACAGAGAATGTTTACTCCATTAGGAGTAATTACCTGGCAAAACATCCATCACCTGTCACAGCTCCACAGGTTCATTGTAAGTTGAAAATCATAACTGAGTTATTGGTGAAGTTTTGTATAGATAAACCCAGTCAATATTTTATCTTCTGTCCTAGCACCTATAATAAATCATTAGTTACCTTTTATGACCTTTGGTTAATTGTTTTACAACCTCTTGGAATATGCTGAGTAGGAGAGAGTCTGGTTACTATTTAAGAGCAATTAGCTGGTGACACAAGGGGAACTGACAGAGTTCTCATTGCAGTTTTGACTATCAGCAAATAGCAGTCCCACTATAAAAGAGCTTAATAATCACTGATACTATTTTAGGAATTCTTATAGGATTATCATTAAGACTTAAGAAATCATCAACTTTTCTATATAGCATCACTACAAGAAAGTACATCTTTGTAGGTCTGCAGAGATCTGCTCAAAAGGGTGGGCTAATATCTAGTGATTGTTATATATGTTTAATAATAACAGGAAAAGCATATTACTAGCAGGAATCTTTCCTAAAATGAATTCTCCTGGGCCTTGCCTATGAGAGTGAATCTGCCACAGATTTTATTATAATCTGAAGCAGACCATCTCTGGAAGATCACCTGCTAGTTATTAGCTTGTCCTATTCTGGCTCCTGACATAAGACTATCAGAAAACCCAGATACTTATGCTATGATTAATAACAGTAGCAAAATTATAGTTATGAAGTAGCAACAAAAATAATTTTATGGATGGAGGTCAGCACAACATGGGGAACTGTATTAAAGGATCTCAACATTAGGAAGAGTGAGAACCACTGGGCTACACTCTGTGGTTAAGAGTGGTTGCTACTCTTATGGGTTCTTAGCACCCACATTCGGTGGTGCTTACAGCTACCCTGTAACTCCAGCTCCAGGAGATCTGATGCCTTCTTCTGCCCTCTGCAGGCATCTATATACCTTTGTGCATACAGATACACTGAGATAAACACACACACACACACACACACACACACACACAATTTATACATGTTTTGGGCCCATATAATAGATATTTTTCCTTGTAATAGCTCCTTTCTCCTGACCTCTGAGTAAAACTAACCCTTGCACCTTCAGTACTCACAGGTTTTTAAAATTAAGTCTTCGTTGTAGAAACAGTTGATCTCAAAAAGAAATTTTAAAACATGGAGGAAATGTCTAGGGAGGATGCCAAAACAACAGAGAATGAGACAGAAACTCTGGGAATGAAAGAAACAATCAAGTCAAAATCCCATGACAAAGCATCACTAACAGACAAGATGAATTAGAATGAATGCATTTCAAGGTGGGGTGGGGAGACTAAGCTGAGGCAATACTACATTCAGATACCTATAATGAAAAAATAACATTCAACCAATAATTACAAAGTCTGGGGTACATTCAAAAGACAAACCCAAAAACCAATGAAGTAGGAGGAGCTGAGATAACGTCATAAGGCATAGGTAATTTATTCATTAACTTATAGAAGAAATTTCCCTAAACTCAGAGAAAGATATCAACATCTAAACACAAAAGGCATTAGAAGCCCAAATAGATGTGATCAGAGATATTCTCTACAACATAATCACAGTCACAACGTCATATACACAAAACAAAGACTAAAAGCAGAGGGAGAAAAATTCCAGCTCTTACACAAAGGGGGAAACATAAGATCAAATACTTTGTAAGCAACATGAAACCAGGAATGAATGGAATTACACATTTCAAGCTCTAGAAGAAAATGATTGTCAACAAAGTTTTGAGAGTCAACAAAAATATTTTAAACTGATGGATAATTTAAGGGAATTATTAACAACCAAGCCAGTGTTGTAGAAAATCTTAAAGGAATACTAAATATGTAGGAAAAACAAAGTCTCATCCACAGAGACACAGAAAAGAATACATTCCATGAGTGACCAAAAAGAGTTGGGAAGAAAGTAGTCAGGCACAACCAGAAAACTCTACTACTAACAGAGGAGGAAGACAGAAATACTAATAATTTAGTCAGTCAGAAAATCAACTAACAAAAATCATAGGGAATGACCTTAAGTGCAAATGAGCTTAACTAACAAGACACAGAATAACTGAAGGAATTAATAAAACAAGCAATATCTATCATCTTCAAGAGACACACTTAAAAACCAGCAAAGACAAAACAAAAATAACAACAACAACAGAAGCAGCAGCAACAAAACATAGTCAAAAGGTGAAAAACAGTATACCAAACAAATGGAAGCTGTGTACATGCTGGAGTAGCAATTCTTGTACCCATTAAGGTAGATGTCAAACCAAAGCTAGAGATAAAGAGGGCCACTACACATAGCCAAAGGAACAATTCATCAGGGAGATAGAACAACTGCAAATATCATTCCATGAATGTTAGGGTTAGAAATTTCATAAGACAAATGCTGAAAGGCAAAACACTTCACACAGATTCTGACACAATCATGAAGGTAGGCATGGGCTCTTCCTATCTAAAACTGGCAGAGAAACTTCAAAGCTAAATTATATCATAAATCACCTGGAATTAAGGGGTGTCCATCCAACAGACAGTAAATACATACTTAGCAGAACAGGGAATGAATACTCTAAAACAGACCACAAAGCAAACCTTAGCAAATACAAAAAATAAAATAC
Organism: Rhynchomys soricoides; assembly: GCA_019843965.1. Taxonomy (NCBI): domain Eukaryota; kingdom Metazoa; phylum Chordata; class Mammalia; order Rodentia; family Muridae; genus Rhynchomys; species Rhynchomys soricoides. The sequence goes on along the minus strand of JADRCH010000099.1, from coordinate 9,473,698 downwards.
AAAGGAAAGACGGAATCATTCCTTCTACCTTATGAGACTACAGGGGAATAAAACTAAAAATCATCAAGAGAAATTCAGAAACTATACAGATGCTTGGAGAGTGACTGCTGTGTCCTAAAAAAAAAAAAAAATCACAGAGGAACTTAAAAACATTCATAGGATCAAATGCAAAATGAAAACACAATCAACTAGAGCCTCTAGGATACAACCAAGGGCTTCATTTACCAAAATTAAATTCAGAAGATAGGAACTATTTAAACACCTATAATGAGTAAGAGATCAAAGAGCTAATTAAGTTTCCATGTGGATTCCACTGATAAATTCTACCAGTCTTCTAAGGAAGATCTAGCACCGCCAACACTGCAAACCTTTCCACAGAAATAAAGAGCAGGAACACTATCAAACTCTCTCCATGGATCAAAGACCCTAACCTAAAATTCTGATACTGCTAGAGAAAAATATTCCAAGAAGCCAGCATATACTGAAGTCTTAAGATAGGACTCTAATAGCACAAGAGTTTGTAAATGGATGACATGAAATAAAAAAGCTTTTTGCATAGCAAAGGGAGCTATCAGCAGAACAAGCAGGTTACAGAGTAGTACAGAATCTATACCAGCTATACTTCAAACAGGGGCTTAGCATTTATCCATGCCACTTCAAAACTAAACAGTAGAGCTGCACGACAATAAACGAGCTCGTGAAAGGAACAGATCATTCTCAAAAGAATCATAAATGTCCAGAACTATACTGAAAGCACATCTAGCACCTTTAGCCAGCAGAGACATGAAAGTTAAAACTATTTTAAGATTCTACCTAACCCAAGTCAGAATGCTTACTGCCAAGAGAAAAGCATGACAAAGCTGGAAAGATGGCTCCATGGGTTAGAACACTGGCTGCTCTTCCTGATGATCTGAGTTTGATTCCCTACACTCACGTGATGGCTCAAAACCATCTGTAACTCTAGTCTCAGGGGATCTGACATTCTCTTCTGGCTTCTCTGGTCACTGCACACGTGTGGTGCACAGACACACATGCAGATAAAATACCTATACACATAAAAATAAGTAAATAGAACTAAAACTGATGAGTGCATGAGGATGTGGGGCAAGTTGGGCAGGTATTCACTGTTGGTGGGAATATATATGGAACAGCCATTGTAGAAATCAGCATGGAGGTTTCACACAAACTAAACAGTGAGGACATGACACTGGGAGGGTGACATACTGGGAAAATCTGGGGAAGAGCTGGAGGGGAAGTGAAGGATGGTTATGATCACATTTCATTGTAAACATGTATTAAATTCTCAAAAGAATAAACATAACAGAAACAAAAAACAGAACAGCTTTGTGACCCAGCTAGTTTGTCTCTGGGCATACACCCAAAAGACTC
>JADRCH010000099.1:9460676-9472299 GCA_019843965.1 Rhynchomys soricoides | reverse complement strand
AAATATTTTCTTTTGTAGCCAGTGTGGAAGGATGTGGAAAATATTTATGCAAAATTCCAGCCAATAATCCTGTAAAATACACATAGAAATAAAAGGTTAGTTTCTAACTACTGTTTTTAGAATATCAAGTAAGAATCATAAAGTCCATTAAATGCGTTTGTACATTAAAAACTGAAACCATTCTAAAGAGTAAAAACATACATCAACTAAGTTAAACTATAGAAAAACTGAGTATGTGCTAAGGGGTCAGTACTAAGTCATTGTCATGAAACTGCTTTATAGAAGTCTAAAAGACTTTCTGTAAACAACATTGAATGGGAGCACTGATGCCTTCATTTCTGTTGTCAGCATCTGCCTTTGCTCCCCAAAGGCAGAGCTGTCTAGATGAGACAAAAACTATATGCTCTACACAACGTAAAAGATTTATTGAGTCAAAGAGATGATGAATCAGTGGATAAAGGCTCTTGTCCCCAACATTAATGACTTGAGTCAGATCTCTGGAAGCCATATAGTGATAGAAAACACAGACTCCTGAAAGTTGATTTCACATATGTACATACCATGGGTATGTATACGTGCGAGCACACACACACACACACACACCAAAATATAATTTTAAAAATAATTTACTATCTGCCCCTTTGAAGAAAAATTCCAACTTTACCATATATGGCAAGAGTTATTGAGTATACTGGAAAGTTAGTTAATATATTTGTAACTTCTTATTCCCTAATTTAGAATTTTTATGTAAAAGTTTTATTCTATATATTTTGATCATATTAGTCCCCTCCCTCAAATTACTCTCCCCCCAACTATCCAAACTTAAGTCCTTTCTCATAATAGAGAAACCTAACCCCCAAATACAAGGCAACAAAATAAAACCGCATCCAAAAAAGAAAAACAGACAAAACCCAACATATTGTAGCCAAATAAAAGTACACAAAAATACCTATGGAGTCCAATCATATGTCTGCTCCTCAACATGAGGCCTATTCTGGAGTAGTTGATATACTCAGTGTCACTCCATTGGAGAGAACTGATTTTCCCTCTCCTAACAGGTATAAGAGACAGTTCAGTTGTTAACCTTTACCCTAGTGACTAGGTTTCCATTCATTCACTCACTGACTCACTCACTCATTTAAAAAATATAACAAAATAAAATATGATAAAGCAAAAACCATTACATCAAAGTCAGACAAGACAGACCATCAGAAGAAAAGGAGCCCAAGAGAGGACACAAGAGTCAGAGTTCCATTCATTCATATGCTCAGGAATCCCATAAAAACACTAAACTGGAAGCCATAATACATATGTGCAGAAGACCTGGCTCGGATTTACACAGGTCCTGCGCATGCTGCTTCCGTCTCTGAGTTCATTATGAGCTTTGCTCGTGTTGATTTAGAGGGCCTTATTTTCTTGGTGTCCTCTATCCTGTGGCTCTTACACAATTTCCATCTCCTTTTCACTGGGGAGCTCCAAGCTCTGAGGGGAAGGTTTTGATGGAGGCATCCCACTAGGGCTGAGAGTTCCAAGGTCTCTCACTCTGTATAATGTCTGGCTGTGGGTCTCTATATTTGTTCCCATCTGCTGCAGGAGGAAGTTTCTCTGATGATGGCTGAACAAGCTACAAATTTCTGAGAATAGCTGAACATCATTAGGAGTTGTCATTTCATCATTCTGGTTTAGACCAGTATCACCGGGTGTTTACCGGTTCCTGGCTGTCTAGTCTCAGGTTCTTAATCACCCAAGCCGTTTCAGGTATTGGCTCCATCTTGTGGAGTGGGTCTTAAGTCAAATTAATTACTGGTTAGTTGGTTACTCACAAAAGCTTTGTACCACCATTGCTTTCATGTGCTTTGCAAGCACTATATCATTATAGAGAAAGGTTTTGTGGCTGTCTTTGTGTTTATATTTCTTTTAGCAAGCATGCAGAGTATGTTCTTGTAATAGAAACCATTGGAATATGGGGGTAAACGCTCTCTCTCTCTCCGTACTATTTGACATCTCCATTCTTAATGAGTTATGTGGGTGTTATCTTCAACAATAGGCTTTGCTGTCAGCTTGTAGAGAGAAACCTAAAGTCGTGGCAACAGCCTGGGCAGTTGGGGATTCCTGTGGGCCTCCTTTAGCCAACAAGTCAATTAGATGTAACCCAATCCCAGTACTGGAAGCTTCATTTGGTGACAAGAGGTGGCCACTGGGACTCCTCCCTTTCGCCTCCCCACTTGTTGGATGATTTCATTTAGATCGCGCTCATACTTGATTAAGTTTTTACTTAGTAGGTTTCCATATTGCCTCTCAAATGCCCCCCTTATTTTAGTGGCCTCTCCCTGTATTCCCTGCCACACCCCTTCTCCTCCCCTCCTTCCCGCTTTGTCCTCACAGTCTACACCCCGCTCCATCCGTAGCTATCTGTTCTAGTTCCCTTTCCTGGTGAGATCTGTTCTCTCTAGTCCCTTACTCTATGCCTATCCTCTGTGTTCCTAAAGATTCTAGCTTGCTTATCATTGCCTTCACAGCTGGTATAAACATATAAGTGAATAATACATACCAGGTTTGTCTTTCTGAGTTTGAGATACACCACTCAGGATGATTTTTTCTAACATCATCAATCTAATGATGTTATTTTTTTTAAAACAGCTGAATAATACTCCATTATGTAAATGTACCATATTTTCTTTACATGGTACATATAAACAGAAGATGTCTCTTCTGTTGAGAGACATCTAGGTTGTTTCAATGTTCTGACTATTATGAATGGAACAACAATGACTATGGCTGAGGAAGAATCCCTGTGGTAGAAGGAAGCATCCTTTGGGTATATGCCCAAGAGTGGTATAGCTGGATCTTGCAGTGGATCGATTCTTATCTTCCTGAGGAACCACTATATTGATTTCCATAATGCTTATACAAGTTTGCATTCCCACCAGCAATGGAGGAGTATTGCCCTTGCTCCATGTCCCCACCAGCATGACTTATCACTTGCATTATTGGTCTTAGCCATTCTGACAAGTATAAGATAGAATTAGCCCTGGCTGTCCTGGAACTCACTCTGTAGACCAGGCTGGCCTTGAACTCAGAAATCCGCCTGCCTCTGCCTCCCAAGTGCTGGGATTAAAGGTGTGCACCACCACTGCCCGGCTCAAGTTTTGATTTGTATTTTCCTGATGGCTAAGGATGCTGAATATTTCTTTAAGTGTTTATCAGCCATTTGAATTTCCTCTATTGGGAATTCTCTGTTTATATCTGTACCCCATTTTAGTTAGGTTATTTGGGTATTTTAACTAATTTTTTGAGTTATTTTTATATTTTGGATAGAGTCCTCTATCAGATGTGGAGTTAGTGAAATCTTTTCCCATTCTGTAGGTTGCCACTTTGTCTAAATGACAAAGTCCTGTGCCATACAGAAGTTTCTCAATTTCATGAGGTCGGTTATAAATTGTTGATCTTGGTGCCTGTACCAATGACGTTCTGTTCAGACAGTCTTTTCCTGGGCCAATGAGCTCAAGGCTATCCCTCCCTTTTCTTTTACCACGTTCAGTGTACCTCATTTTATGTTAAAGTATTTGGTCCATTTGCAGTTAAGTTTTGTGTGGGGTGACAAGTACGGATATATTTGGATTCTTCTACATGCAGCTATCCAGTTTGACCAGCACCATTTGTTGAAGATGCCCCCCCCCCCCCGCCCCAGTGCGTATTTCTGGCCACTTTTCAAAAATCGGATGTCCATAAGAGTGTAAATTTATGCCTGGGTCTTCAATTTGATTCCATTGATCAAGGTGTCTATTTTTATGCCAAGACCATGTGGTTTTTATTACTTTGTGGTACAACTTAAAATCCAGAATAGTGACTCCTCTAGTGTTCTTTTATTATTCAGGATTGGCTAAGCATTCCTGTTTTGGGGTGTGTGTGTGTGTGTGTGTGTGTGTGTTTCCACAGGAAGCTGAACATTATCCTTTCAAGATCTATGAAGAATTGTGTTAGAATTTTGATGGGGATTTTATTTAATCTATAGGTTGCTTTTAGTAGTGTCACCATTTCTACAGTGTGAGTCCAGTTTTTCATAAGACAAAAATAACGAAAGGTATAAAAATGTTAAAATAGAACATGCATAGATCAGGTTACAGCAAAGACAAAGACTTATTTATAGACTTTTTTTTAAAAAAAAAGTAAATTACCTTATACCTTTAACATAACCCTGTCTAATTATTCTTCATGAACTAGGAAAAGAAATGAACATCACTCACTACGGAGTATGTTGCTGAAAATGAACTTTTCTATGCTATTTTTCCACTTAAAAATTAACATTTGAGCTGGGTGTTGTGGTGCATGCCTTTAATCCCAGCACTCAGGAGGTAGAGGCAGGTGAATCTCTGAGTTTGAGGCCAGTCTGGTCTACAGTGCAGAGTTCCAGAACAGCCACAACTACACAAAGAAATCCTGTTTCAAAAACCCCAACAATCAGTCAGTCAGTCAGGAGGAAGGAATGTTACTACCCTACTTTTTCAGTGAAGGCAGAGAAAGGCTGAAAGGAGGAGGAGTGGGAGGAGCTATGGAAAGAGAGCTGAGCGGGAGACACTACAGAGAAGTCTCTGTACCTCATTCTCTAAGGGATATGAAGCCTATCTGTGTACCGAAGTTAAGGCCATCGCGGACATGGGAGAAAAACTTCTCAGGATGGCAAGATGTACAGAGGTCAAGATCTTCCTTCTTGTCTTGAATATTCTGTGGAAGAATTCCTCCTCGTTCTAGAAGAATCCTTAGAAAAAAGATTTTTTAAAAGACAGCAAGAGTTTATTTCCCTGCTAGTGAAAGCCCATGAGAAACATTATTTGTGCTTGTGTGGACACATTCCAGGGAAGACCTCAGAACATCTGGGCTGGCTATTCACTCCATAGGAGGGGCTGGTCAGGAAACGGTAGCTTTTATCAGCACGTATCACCAACGCGCAAATGTGAGCCTGTACTGTTCCACACTGCCATGCAGACTGTGCTAGCTCTGGGACAGTGTAAGGAACATTAAATACTTGTCTGGAAGAAAGTCATCAAGTGGCAGAGCATTAGCGTAGAACACTCTCTTGGTTCAGACATGGTATACTTCTTGATCATCTAATGTCCCATCTTTTTCTCCTATTAACAGTTTTCACAGAAACATTTCTTCATATTCTGATATAAATATGAATAAAAATTAGTGATACTTATTTTACAGGTCACATATAAAAATCAATCTCAATTTATTGAGTCCTTTCTACTCATGTGTTAAATGAGGCAGGGTCTGGTTATGGTTTTGCTGACTAGAATAGAAAGAATAATTCAATTCAGACACCTGTTTCCTTTTATAGAAATGACAATTTTCAACAGAGACTAAAAAGCAAATTCATCAATCCAAACAGCACAGGACCACAAATACAAGTTGTTAGCATTCTGTCTAAGCTCCACCCCACAGTTACCTGGCAACAGCCAAGTATGTCTGACTCACTATAAAAGGGGCTGCCTGCCTCCTCCTCTCTCTCTTGCTTTGTCCTTTTCCCCCCCCCCCCCGCCTTTCTCCATCTCTACTCCCCTCTCAACTCCCCTCCCCATTCTATACTATCCCTTTGTGTGGCTGGTCCCTCAGGGGAAGGGCTGCCTCGGTGTGGGACCTCAGAGGCACTCTCTCCACCCCACATCTGACTACACATCCACCAAATGTTCCTTCTTTCCCTTGTCTTTTTATTAAAACACAACACAAATAGTTACACTTTTATACTTCCTAATATTTACAAGAAATATTTTCTAGTTAATTAGACAATAAGAATACTTTGGAAATATCAACTTTCATAGAGTTTCTATTACTTAGGAGAGTTGACCCAAGGAATAGCTGTAAAGTGTATATCAACTATTCTATACAAAGTTTAAGTAGTTTTATGTAGAGATCAACTTGGAATTTACTTCAAAATCAGTAAGCTGTAACAGTCATGAAATTATCTGTGATACAGATGTGAGAATAGATGCCTTATTTAAAATGGGTTTTTCTATGTGTGCATGTCAGCTCCTTAAATATTTGCTACCTGAACTGTGTGGGGAGTTATTTACTGTTCTCTACAGTCATTTTCACCTCAGAAACAAGCGACAATCCAACTTTCAGAACCATATTGAAATGAAACACACCTGGTGGCTTTTCGGATGTCAACATAGGGATTGGGTGAGTCGAGCTGTCTCACACATGCAGGATGAAGATTGTGGAATGAGATTGCTGATTCTTTGGGAAGAGTAAAGCAGCAAGATCCCACTGAAGGTCCCAGGACAACAATAATGTCTTCCAAACTACAGCCGTATTCTGCTACCATAGCACTCACCGTAGCCATAGTTACACCTAACAGAGTGCCTTTCCAGCCTGGTATGTGGGAAGAAAAGACAGGGGAAGTTAGAAGGGTAGAATTTCAACTGCTTTTAGGTCTCAGTGAAAAATTAACAGCTGTGGTTATGTATTCAAAGTCCAGGTCTAATAGATGAGCCTCAAAAACAATGAGTTCATTATGGTACTGGCTTTAACATTAGAGGACTATACAGAGCACCTTACAGAATGGACAGTTAATAGGAGCTTCTTTTGAAAAGTGGTATTGATGATTAGTCTCCACGGGAATAATGTCATTTCGGCTCTTTCTCTTTCTTTCCTATTGACTAGGGTAATGAAACACATGAAATGTTAACACTTAAACCACTTAAAGTACACAACTCAGTATTAGTATTTGCAGTGTTCAATTTCTAGAATTCTTTCATCTTGCAAATTTGAAGCTATATTCACAAACAAAATCATTTCTCCTTTCCTATAAATGTTTTGTAGTAGTTTATGAATTTGATTATGTGAGAGGTATCATATTGAATTTGTCTTTCTGGAACTGGCTTATTGCACCAAGTATGAAAACTGGACAGCTCATCTATGTTACAGCATGTTTCAGAATGTATCGCCCTTTTAAGATGAAACATTGTATCATATATGATCACATCACATCTTGCTACTTTCTCATCTGTCACTGGGCATTCAAGTTGTTTCTACTATTTTGAACTTTTTAAGGAATCAACATTTCTTTTTTTTTTTTAAAGTTGGGGCAAGGTCTCACTATGTAACCAGAATCCACCTTGTAGATTAGGCTAGCCTCAAACTCAGAGATCTGATTGTCTCTGCTCCCCAAGAGCTGAGACTGAAGCGCCACCGTACCCAGAATGCCTCTCTATAGTGACTCTCTGCTTCGGTCACACTCACCACTCCCTAAGAGGTGTTTTGTCTGACAGACCACCCTAATGGATGAATGATGAGACGGTGGCTTTGACATACATTTCTTTAATTATGAATGATGTGGATTAACTTTTCTTAGGCTTCTTAGCCATTTGCAAATCATTTTAGGGAAAAAAATTCTATTCCTTAACTTCTGATCTTCTTGCCTCAACCTCCTGAGTTCTGGGATTATAGGTATGTGCCACCACACTGGGTCTATGTGATGCAAGATATTGAACAGATGGTGTCATGTGTGCCAAGTGAGCATGTGGAATTACACCCTAACCTGTTTGTCCATTTTGAAATCCAGTTCTTGTTTTACTGCAATTTCAGTTGTTGTTTTAGATATTTACCCCTTATTAGATATAATGGTTTGCAAACAATTTCTGCCTCTGGACTCCATTGATTATCCTTTTGAATTTTAATGAAGTTCAATTTACCTGTCTTTAAATTTTTTCCTGCTTTGGAGACTTAAAAACTATATTACCTAACCCAAAGACACGGATACTTACAATGTTGGTTTTATAAGTTTGTCTCTACAACTTAAGTCGTTGATCCATTCCGACCTAATTTTTTAATAGTGTTCTGGTAAGGGCCAGATCCTTCTTTTGCATGTGGATGTCTGCTTCTCCTTGCTCCACTGCTTGAAGGTGCCATTCTTTCCTCATTGAATAACTGGTTTGGCATCTCTGTTGAAACGCTTTCAAGTTATTTGTAACATGTGGGCTCTCTATTCTATTTTTCCACTCATGGATATAGACAAGCATGTCTCAGTTTGTTTGTTGTTTGTTTTGTTTTTATCTTACTGCCTTTGCTTGTGATGCTTTACCTCTGTGAACCTCTATAGCATGCTGAACTCCCTATTCCCTGGTGCCCAGACTTCAAGATCCTTAGCCAGAGGCAGTCATACTCTAGAGTATGTTGAAAGGCAGAATGAGTCACTCTCTGGTTATTTACAACAAGAATGATTGTTCTGTATATTAAAACCTTCTAGGGTAAAGAGCATTCAGTTTGTACTGCAGGGTTATCTTGCCCTAAATGTTAATAGTATACCCATGCTTAGAGATACTGACAATCTTCAAACCCACTGATTCCTGAAGATCACAAGACACCGCCCACTTAGGGAATTCTGGTCTGATTAATCTAAGCTGAGTTGCATCCTCCTTCTATCTGTTTCTGTAGTAAGAGTATGCAGGCCTCATCCTTCCACAGAGCAATGCAACTTACATGTGTGCCCACGAGGAAAACAATTATAAGTCACCCTGTATTGCAAATTCACAAAATCTTAATTGATTAAACACACCTACCAGAGTGAGCAACCCCACATGCTTTTTTCACAGGATCTGCAAAGACTATAGGTATACAGTCCGCACCCAGGGCTGTGATTGTGACTCCTCTCTGGTTTGTGATTATCCCATCATAAGATTCAGGCTCCTTCTTCCCCATAACCCACACTTCATTGGCGTGATCAGTCTAACACAAAACGCAGGACAAAATGTCTTGAAAATGAAACATCTTACATGCGAGCTTTTCTACAAGTACTGGTCACAAAACTCCGTAATCAGAGAATGATCATCCGCCTCCATAAACGATAAAATGCCAAATATAACTAACTCTCCGCAGCTGCGGTCGCTAGGGAGGTAGACGCAGAAGTCTTGACCATCCCTGATCAGAGATGAGAAAATCTTTACGCTGAGTACAAGTTTCACTTTCTGTGCAGAAACCTGAAAGTACCAGATGAGTGATTCTCCCCTTTCACGAGACTCAGTTCTACCTAGAATCCTTATACACCAGATTTTCTCCTCTCTTAGACCCGAGTTCTCCCTGCTTTTCACTTAAAAACTTAGGGCCCAAACGATTTCCTGATCACTCAGGGACCTTCCTTCTATATTGAAAGGGTCATAGTAGTTTTACGCACTCTCAAAAGTTAATGATACTTCTAGACTTGAGGAGGGCTAGATGAAACACACGCATACACACATGTATGTGAGCACACATACAGAGGCAAATCATCTCAGCATTATCGTAAATTGTTAGATGAAGCACCAGAAGCAAAAGTTAAACCGTGTCAGGGTTGTATAAATATACTAAGAGTGAAAAATGCCAACATTTTAGAAGACCAAGATAGATAACAAAAGTTTACCTTTATTCGGTAAAATTTCTCTGCATTAAATCCTGCAGCATTTGCCAACCTGCGGAGATTTTCTTGAACAACTACTTTGGGATCTCTCCGTTTGGAACTACTGAAAAGATTGAGTGAGCTGAGAGTGGGTATGTAAGATATGCCACCTGTCCGTGTAGTAAATCCGTGTAGGAAGATGTCTGTTGAAGATAAGTGGGAAAGAGTCAAAAGATGTTCTATAAAACAGCATACAAAAAACAGCCTCTCCATCAGGACCTTCCTGGTCACTCCACTCTGCAATAATTGATCTGGTTTCTAACTCTGGCTGCCCTTTGTACCTCCATGTGATGTCACACATTGCTGTGTTGTTTCACTCCCCATGGGACTGCTGCTCTTCCCAGGGTACTTTTGTTTCATCTGATATAAGTAACATATAGTTCACAATTATCCACGGAGGATTATTTGAAATTTTACTCTTCTGTTAAAATGCCCAAGAGAGTTGAGGTTTCAGCATTCTACATAAAAGATTTTCCAGGTGAGAAAAAAACATTTTTCTTTAAGGAGTGTTGGGAGATTTGCCTTAAAGCCAAATTTGCATACATAACACAAATTTGTGTTTTAGGGATTGCTCTGATGAAGTCATCCCTTGATGCCACTGACCCACAGGCCATAAAATCCCCATGTTGCAAAAGATGAGCAGTTTGCAAGAGTCAACAGAGAGAAGAAAAAGGGAAGTGAGGAACTTCTGAAGAAAGTCTGGGTTTTCACTGTAAAACAAGGGACAGCTGGAAGGTACCTGGGATCAAAGGAGATGTGACAATAGTTATGTCTCCTTTCAGCGCTGGCAGGCTTCTCAAGTATGTTTCTATTTCACTCTGGATGTCTTCTAGTTTGTGAGTTGTGGTCACATGTATTCCAGTGGACGGTTTCAAAAGACTATCATCCCTCCCAGCTACCTGTAAATCTTCAAACACAAACTCATACACCTTGGTGAAGAGTTGGTCAACATAGGCCTTCATTAATGGTTTCCTGTGCTCTGGTACAATCACCTTAATGCGGCTCAGATTTTCTTCATCAAGTTTTCGTTTAATTGTATACAAAGAGGCAGCCAGGCTGGGATTGCTAACAGTCTCGAATTTTCCCACGAGACGTGAAAAGCCATTTCCGGCTTCCAATTCACAGGGGCCATACTCCCCATCCGTTTCCTTGGTGGCATTACTGCAACATATTATGCAAAGGAACTTGGCCTTGGGAGCATGGTGGTAGTAAATACCATCCAGAGTCTTCAGTAACGTCTGATGACAGTTTTTCTGAGAGCTCAATTGTAAACCAGAGAGATCAACCAAGACTGCTTCTGCCATTCTTCAGTCAGGCACTTCCCCCCCCAAAGACTTTTACGCCAAATCAGCTGTAAAGAAATATGATTATAAATAACAATAAATTCGATAAATGCAACTGAAATTTGTGGTGGACAAAAAAAAGAAGTAAATTGCAATCAATACAAAATGTAACCAAAATAATGTAGGGTGCAGGCCAGAAAAGCCAGTGCACCATTTATAGTGACAATTAGGGCAGAGCCATCTTTTACTTTGTGAAAAGCTGGGTACATTTTTATAGAAGAGAGATTATGCTTTGTTTTCTTTATAGTGGATTTTAAGTACAAAATTACTTGTTGTCTGAGATCAAATCTTTTTAATTATAGGATGCTAATCTATCTACTATATCATTATTCCCATCATGTCTATCAGATTAGATGACATTTCATATGAAATACTGAGGTCTCACCTTTAGGATATTAAGTTGAGCAGTATCAGCAAATCTTATTCGAGGGTTGCAGTTGAGGCAGGGGGTTGAGGCAGGGTTTCTCTGTCTAACATCCTCGGCTGTCCTGGAACTAGCTCTGTATAGACCAGGCTGGCTTCGAACTCACAGAGATCCCCCTGTCTCTGCCTCCCAAGTGGTGGGATTCAAAGTGTACGACACCACAAAACAAACAAACAAACAAACACCTTATTTTTTAGGATAAAAGCTGACCTGTAAACTGGGCTTCCCCCCAGATTCACACAGTCCTCCACACTTGGGATAATCCCAAAAGGCACTGCAATTTGGATCAGGGGCGATTTCTGACCACTTGCGGATTCTCTATCTTCCCAATCCGGGCTAGAGCTCCCCTCTGCCCCCCAATTCTGACCCCTACCCCTGCTGACCCTTCACCCCTGAGACCCACCCCAACCTCCGCCCCGC
>JADRCH010000099.1:9440006-9460666 GCA_019843965.1 Rhynchomys soricoides | reverse complement strand
GAGAGAGAGAGAGAGAGAGAGAGAGAGAGATGCATGTGTATGCATATATGTATGTGTGTAACAAAAATTAATGGAAAAGGCCATAAATTTCCAAAAAAGAGCAAGAGGGGAACATGGGAGGACTTAGAGAGAGTTTGAGTTGTAATTTCAAAAAGTAAATGATTTTGAAAGTCAGGACCATACTGAAAAATAATAAACTATATGTGGTTTTCACTTACTATGGTAGCACTGTACTTATATGTTCAAGAGGTCTAGATTAAGAAATGAAGACAATCACATTCACTTGTCCTATAAAGAACTGGTAGCACACTGAGGTGAACCACCTTGCAGTGGCATTACTATTGCCTCGTTCTTCATTTCCTTTAGAGCTTAAAAAGGAGACTGACTGTCGATCCTAAATTTAGTTATTTATAAGAAAAAGTCAAGTTTTTAATGATTTATAGAAAGAAATATGACTTTCTTAAAATGTCTTCATTTAACTTTTAGTAAATTCCTTTTTCTTTTGTCTAGCTGTGGTCATAGAAGACACATCTACATTAACTGATGCTGTAGAGCAAGTCGCAAAACAGCAACAATCACAAACATCAGATATAGAAAAACACAAAAAAATTTTGTTCCATTTGCAGGTAATATATTAAATGCCTTTTTTAGTGAACTGTAACTTATGAAGAAAATACGGATGACAGTTCAGTCAGTGATGTGCTTGACACACTGTCAACGTCTAGTGCATTGGTGTCCCTGGGTAGGATCGCAGTAATCAGGACACAGGGGATGCAGAGTAACTGTGAACCACTGCATACTTTATTGAATTCTCCAGCATCTTTTAGAGGCAAGCAGAATAAAGATTTCTCAGAGCTCCTAATTCTCAAGCAGTGGTTTATCTAGGTTTAAGGTGAATTAAACCTCCTTGCAGACTGAGAAATATGTCTGTGGTCCAACTCTTTTAAGTGTTGCTTAGTTTAATTAAAACAAAAGATTTTTGTCTTGAGAAAATGATCACGAAGGTCTCTTCTTCAGGCATGCAGCTTACTTGGCAGAACATCAGGATTCTCTGCTGAGAAAGTATGCTTTCTTAGTGTCCCAGTGTGCTGGGATTCACAGATATCCTTCAGTCACCGAGGAGCTAGCAGGCTGAGTCACCTCAGGCCATTTTTCTACAACACACAAGCAAGAATTTGCTGGTCAGGACCCATGTAACAAAGCCAGGGGTGTTGGCATGTGACTTGAGCTGTGGAGAAAGGCCTGTCCCTGTGGCTTACTGGCTATCTAACCTAGCCTACTTGGCAAGCTCTGAGCCACTCAGAGACCCTGTCTCATTAAATAAAGTAGATGGTGCTTGAGGAAGAACACTAGAGATTGTCTATAGTTTTCACATTTCTGTATATACACACATGTTGTGGGAATTATTAAAAAGAAGGAATCTACGGCTCCTGCTCCTGCGCTATGCCCTGTTTCTCTCATCCCCAGCGGGCTGGCCAAGCACCATCGAGCAATGGCAGAGCTGCTTTTATCTCATGGAGCTCTGACTCAGAGCTCCACGATCTCTCCACCCAGCTCACTAGGTTCCCACTGGCGAGTCAACACCAGCCCCATGCTTCAGTGGTGCACATCAGGCAAATCCACACTTTTCCACTGTACCTTTCTCTCTTGAACCCAGACGTACCACCTCGTGAAGGAAAATGCAACACAAACTTAGTTCAGAAACAATAATAACTCAATCTCTGGGCACATCAACTAAAATCGAATCTTGAAAACCTTATCAGCTAGGCAGTGGTGGTGGTGCACTCATTTAATCCCAGCACTTGGGAGGCAGAGACAGGCGGATTTCTGAGTTTGAGGTCAGCCTGGTCTACAGAGTGAGTTCCAGGACAGCCAGGGCTACACAGAGAAACCCTGTCTTGAAAAACCAAAAAAAAAAGAAAAAGAAAAGAAAACCTTATCAAAATCTGATTCCTCTGGTGGTGAATCCTTGTGAGACTCTACTAACTACATCTTACCTATCTGCTTGCTGTCCCCCGTTCCAAAAGGACACCCTCCTCTCTCTCTCCTCCTCTCTTCCTCTCTCTGACCTGGATGTCCCTCCTTACGTACCCAGTGATTGGCTCCTTTATTCATTAGAGATTGGTTCATAAGAAGTCACAGGTGGCAGGGGGAGGGTGGAGGGCAGAGGGAATGGGGAGGTTCCAAAGGGGAGATCTGGAAAGGGGGAAACATTTGAAATGTAAATAAAATATGAAAAAAAAAAAAAAGAAGTCACAGGTGTCACTCACTCCTTCTCTGAAACCCCTCCCAGGAGGGCAGAAATAGCATCAATTTACAATCAGCCCCAGGGCTATCCACAACACACACACACACACACACAAAACAGCACCACCACAAAGAAAAGTATAGTATTGGGAGGTTCATTTTAAATTCATATTTATTCCCTCAAATTTTCTGTTCTCCCACCGTAGTCTATATGAATGTTTGCGTTTATAGAATATCTTACACTCCCATACAGTGTCATTGCAGCCAGCTACATTGTCATTATGGCTGTAGTTTAAGTACATAAAATCTAACACATCACGTAGAATCATTTCAGTTCATCCCTGTGGTGTTTCCCCCATTAAACCACACATTGAAGAAACTAGGAAAACCATATAAGCCAGTAAAGCTATGGCATTTGAGCCATTAGTTGTCAGTGAATACTTAAAGTAGCTTTGCTTTATGTTCTCTCTTCTTCATGATGGTCTCTCATCATTCTGCCAGGAACATGGGGGCCATCTTGGTCTTGCATGAAGCATAATTGAACATAACTACATTCTATGAATGTGATTAGAAAATGGAAAGCATGTTTGTAAAGACACAATTAAATAGATCACAGAAATGAAGACTGGGCTCTGGAGTTGAACTGTCCTGCTCTCAAGGCTAGATTTGCATATTAAGCTCTACAATTGAATTTGCCATTGCATCTTCCTTCCTTTTTGTAAAATGGAGGGGACAGTTGAGTAGAGTAAGGGGTTTGTATTAGACAAACTTGTAATTATATGTAAGGTAGCATTTGGGGGACAAAGTGGACAGTAGGACTTGACTTGACATTTACTCAAGTATTAGCATATTTGTAACATGTAATGGTAATAATTTTGTTAATGTAGTATAGATTGTTTATAAGTAGTCTCCTTATGGCAGTCACTCCTAAAATATATTTGAAAAATAGGATATAACACAAAGCAATGCCTTAGATTTCTACAAATAATTTTTTATAACAACTTTTTAAAATAAAACTTCAGACATTTTATTCGTGCCGAGCCTATTTTTTGAGTAAAAATTTTACAGAACACTGTGTTTACTCTTGCACTGCTCTTGCCCTGTTGGGGAGGAAGACAGAAAAAACAAACAAATAACTGCATGACACATGGCATCATCAACAACTTTTGACTAGAGAAGTGACTTTTCAAAGTCACGTTGTAATGGATAGCTGGAGTATTGACTACTCAGGACAAGTTTATAGAGAGAGGGTTGGGGGCTGAAATTCCAGAGAATCCATCGAGGCTTGGCATAGATAGCTCTGGTGCATTCACAGCACTCGAGGTACTTGGGAAATAGCGTAGGTTTTGAGAAATGTTGGAAGCTATACACAGTGATAAGAGACTTGTATTTTATTCTGAGTTGATAAGATTCACATGGATTTTAAAGCAAAGATTCAATTAAAAATTTTTTTATAGAAAGAGAATTTTAGAGTCTATAAAAAGTACTTATTTCAACATCTATTTGTGACAAAACTCATAGCAAATTAGGAATAGACAACAATTTCCTCAGTCTAAAGAAAAAGGACATCTGTGTAAGAACAACCATATGCCGGAGACTGAAATACCAAGTGTTTCCCTCTAGTGATCAGGAACAAAACAAGAAGCTTGCTTTTGTTTTATTCAAAGTGGTATGAGTAATTCAAAGCAGTGCATCACGTCAGAAGAAGAAATAGAATGAATCCAGACAGGATGAAATAAACTTTTTAAAGAGTTACACTTGGCATAGTTACCTGTAGAAAAATGCTAAAGAATCCTGAAAAGGCTGATAATATGAATAAGTGGACTTTAAAAGTAATAGAATACTAATATAATATTTACAAACTATGTTGTATGTCTATTTATGGTCAATAAATGATCAGAAATTAAGAAAAAATCCCACCATTTATGATGGTACCAAAACTGTGCTGTTAAGAAGAAATGAACTTGGCAAATGGTCAAATAAGCCACGTAGGGATGAGAAAAGTTGAAGACTTAAAAAATGGAAAGCTATACCATTTACAAAAATCATTAAAATGTTAGTTTCCTATTTTACTTATTTTATCCATGTAGTAAAAACAATCCCAAGCAAAAATTCTACTTCAGTTTTGTTTTGTGACCAGTTGATTCTAAAATTGGGTAGAAAGACAAAGAACTTAAAAATGGCCAAAGCAACTTTGAGAATCAGTGTTAAAAGTCTTATACTGTCTGGACTACTTTCCAGCACCAAGAGGCAATTTTCCAATTCTCCAAATATTAACTAGATCTAAACAGTTTGGTTTAATTCTTACACTGCCTGATGCCAACCCTCACATACACATGTTAATCATTACACATATAATGGTAATAGCTAGGTGACAGACAGAAAGATGGATGGATGGATAGATAGATAAAATTTAAAACACAAAATTCATCAAATTGCACAATGTAAAAGATTTGGAACTTACTGACCTTGTTTTGATCTTAATAAGATAAGACAGAGGGAGAAAAGGAGATGTGGCCGTAGCAGTGTAATTCTAGTTTAAGGGTGGAAATAGACCAAAGAAAAATGCTAAAGATAGTAAAAATATAATGCTCTATTCCACTTAGTCTAAGAAAGAAAAGATGTGGCCTAATTGGTAGAAATGTTGTGTCTCCCTATACCAAGTTAACATGCAATTAACATTGATAACTTGATTGTGACCAACAGCCATTTTCTTATGTATGTGCCTATCATTTTATAAACATTTATTGAGCTGTTACTTTGTGACAGGCACTCTCTTAAGGTGGTGAAGAATACAGATAGGGTTCTTGTAGTCATAGTGCTTACTTTCTAGTTAGAGGAGGAAAACAGTTAAAGAAGAGCTACAGCTGACATGTTACAAAGAGGAGTATGGTAGGATAATATGCTGGGGGGGGGGGTGAGTAGTTACTTCTTGTTTTGATTTAAGCAAGGCCATCCCGAGGAATAAGAACAACTGAGTGTGAATAGTAAGGAGGCAGAGGATTTTAAACAATCTTATTATGATTGCATGTTCGTATGACATGTGAATTCAGGCACACTCATGGTACAGTGTTTGTATGGAGATCAGAGAATAACTCTGCGATGTTGCCTGGCATCTTCCAAATGAATTCATCTTGTCACACAAAAGGTAAGCACTTTAGCTGCTGACCTATCTTACTGGCCTGGGGCATGAAGTTTTGTGGTAGATGGATCAGCAGTTAGAAATGTCTTTCAGTGGGAAGGAAGTGGACATAATGAATAAACAGGATGCTGGAAGACGAGAGTGCGTAAATGAGTAGAGAGGCAGCACAGGGATTAGGACCAGTGCATACGTGGCATATGAGGCATTTTCCAGGGATCTGAATTGTACCATTAATATGAAAGGACACCAAGAGAGGACCTTGAGCAGGGAAGCATGTTACCTGCTTTATGTTTTTAAAAAAACTTCTTCTGCCTACACATGAGACGTAGTTGATGAAGAGGGGCAGAGTGGGAATAAGATGAGTTAGAAGCCAGGCTTTACCACGTATGACAAAGATTTGTCAGAAAGAGGTATTTATGTATCTGTTTATTTTGAATTGGTGCTGGGGATGGAGCCCAGAACTTAATGTATGTTATACAAATGGTCTACCACTCAGCTTCATCCTATCCCTAAATTTTAGATTTTATGTTGGTGTGTCAGTCATCACGTTTTTTTGTTTTTGTTTTTTTAACATAAGTTGTAGAGGTAAAGAGAAAGAATGAGGAATGATCTCTCAGCTTTTGACTATCTGGGTGAAAACAGTACAGGAAGGCTGTGGGGCGGGCGCTTGGTGTGCTGTAAGAACTTGCTGAATGTGGGCAGCTGCGATGACTCCGCCCGGAAAGCAACAAAGGAGTCTCAAGTAGGCTTGGGGTTCACTGGCTTCCTATAATTCCATCCTTCCACCGCTCCCAGTTGATTTAAAGGGAATGACAGTGGTAATAGGGACAACAAAGAAGGCCGATGAGTGTCCTGCAGTTGTTTAAGTGTGACTTGATGTGGAATTTGATAAGCAGTTAAATTCAGAAATAAACAAAAAGGATATAGATTAAACAAATAAAGATTGTTTCTCAAGGTGGGTCCTGTTTCCTAAGTTTGTGATATCAGGCTGTGCTAATGCGTACTTTTGGTCTCAACTCTTTGTCTATCTGAACAAATACACACTGTACCGTATTACAACTGTTAGTTTACAGACCCTCTAGTTGCCTTTCTCTTTCAGAATTCACATAATTGCTACCCACAATTGATTAGTGTAGGCTGTGATCTCATGGATCGTACCAAGAAATCTGTTGTCTACCTCCCATTTGTAGCTGTGATGCCCGGGCCCCTTGATCCTGAGATCCAGGACAACCTTGAATTACAGCTTTGTGTTTATCAGTGTTTGCCTAATGTACAGCATGCAGGCCAAGCCAAGCCAGACTAGGTCATATGGTGTGGAGCTTTCCCATTCCCCACTCTCTACCTCTCCTCTCCAAAAAAACTCTCGTTCTCAGGATCTGAAGGGAACTGGGTACCTACAGGCTCCCACATGTGCTTTCAGAGCACCCCATGGCTGTCTAATGCTGTAACTCTCCTACTGTTCTCCTACTTTAAGTCCCTCATCATGGCTGTTTATGATCATGAACCTGTGACTCTCCTAATAAGGCTCATTCTGAAGAGCAAATTCATGTTAGCTTTTCTCAGTGAACCTGTTTTCTTTTGTAATTTATAGTAGTTATTATGTATTCCCATTGTGCTGGACACTTCCATCCCTTGAGCCTGACTTTGGTCATATGACTATCTAGAGCATAGCCCAAGTGAGTGAAGCAAAGGTTTAGGAGAGTTCTTACATAGTCACACTTCCACTTTTCTGTGTTTGCTGTCGTGAGAAGAACAGATCTCTGCAGCTTAATGCATATAAGACAAAACCAAGACACCCAGCCAGCCCACCGAAAGCCAGCCTAAAGGGTCCTGCAACCAGCCATTGCTCATGTAAACAAACCAGTCAGTTCCTTCACCCACTCCTCTGCAGTCTACCTCTTCCCTCTCAATTGACTTCTCTTCCCCAGTCAGCTTTCTCTTTACATGTACTTCATTACCTTCTCTATTTCCCACCTCTCTTAGGATATCTTCTTCCTCTCTCATGGTCCTCTTTCTACTTTCATAATGAACGTACTCACACACGCACGCACCCACATGCACACTCCTTCCCCATATGAGATAAAATGTGTCTTGTCTTTCTGAAACTAGTTTATTTTACTCCATACAATGGTTTCCAGTTCTGTTGTGTGTGTGTACTATATTTTTTTATCTAGTTCCCTGATAGACACCTAGGCTGGTTCCACTTCCTGGCTGTTGAGATAAGTACAGCTATAGACATGAATGTGTAATTTAGATTACTTCGGGTATAAACAGGAGCATGGTGTAGCTGGTTCATATCAAAGCTCTATTTGCAGAGATACTTCAGAACTACATGCTGACTACTAGAGTGGCTGTACAAATTAACATTCACGTTAGCAGAGAATAAGCTTTCATCTTCCCTGTGTCCTCCCCAGCATTTCTGTTTTACTGGTCAGAACCATTCAGACCAATATGATTTGGAATCAAAAAGAAATACTAATTTGCAGCTCGCTGATGACTCATGATGAGGAATACTTTTTCATGGATCGATTGGCCATTTGTATTTCTTGTTGAGAGAACTGTCTATTCATGCCAGACACCCATTTATTGATTTGGGTTTTTGATAGTTAATGTTTGCACATCTTTGCTCAACATTAATCTTCATCCTATGTCGAGTTGGAAAAGATTATTTTACCATTCTATTTGTTGATGACTATTTCCTTTGCAGTTCAGAAGCATCTTAATTTCATTCAGTCTCAGGTCAATTCTTGGAATTATTTCTTGTGTTATTAGAAACCTAGTCAGAAAAGTCATTGTCTATGCCTATATCCTTCTGTGTGTGTGTGTGTGTGTGTTTGTGTGTTTGTGTGTGTATGTGTGTACATTCATATGTGGGAGTACATGCATGTATATACATGTGCACATGGTGTCCAGAAGTCACCATCAGTTGTCTTTCCATAGTAATTTTTATATTTGAACTCACAGTGTCTATAAATTATGCTTAAAATAGATATCAATATTGTTTAAATGATGCATTGCTTTTTTATTGTTTATTTTATACAAACAGTATAAAGGAGTTTCCAAAAGTAGTTTCTCCTTCCTTCTACTTTTCCCAGTTCCTCCCTACTTCCCCCTGATCCATGCCTTCTCTGTCTCACCCCCCCCCCCCCAGGCATCCCAGGAATATCAACTGAACACAGAATAACAAGTTACAGTAAGACTAGGCACAAACGCTCATATCAATGTTGGACAAGGCAACCCAGTAGGAAGAAAGGGTCCCAAGAGCAAGCAAAAGAGTCAGAATCCCCCTCCCCCCACACACTCTCACTGTTAGGAGTCCCAAAGAACACTAAGCTATAAAACCATAACATGTATGTAGAGGACCTAATTCAGACCCATAAAGAGACCATGAATGTCATTTCAATCTCTATGACACACTATGAGCCCTACTTAGATGACTCTGGTCTCTGTTCTCCTAGTTGCTTCTTATTGCTTCTTCAGGGTTCCCCTGGCTCTGACTAGTGTTTGTCTGCTGTGAGTCTCTGCATCTGCCTTCATTTGTTGGTAGATGATGCCTCTCTGGTGATAGCTGGGCTAGGCACCAATCTATGGGTATAGCAGAATATCACTAGTACACATTTCACATAATTTTTTCTGAGTTGGTTTTATCCTGGATCTCTAGGCTATCCAGCCTCCAGTTCCTGGTCATCTAGGCAGTGTCAAGCATGGGCTCCCTCTCATGGTGGGCCTCAAGCTGGACCAGCTGTTGGTTGGACACTCCCACAAGCTCTTGGAGACAAGATAGATTGTAGGCTGAAAGGCTTGTGACTGGATTGGTGTCCCAGCCCCACTGCTGGAAGCCTTTCCTGGTTACAGAAGATGGTCAGTTCAGTAGGAGCCTTGGTGCCCGCTCTTTAAAGGCTTAGTAGGATTTGTCAGTGAGTGCATCTGGACCTGGGGTTTTCATTGTAGAAAGGTTTTTTCTTGCTCCTTAATCGCAGTGATGATTATGGATCTGTTTATATTTTCTATCTGTCCATAGTTTAGTTTTGATAGGTCATCTATATCTAGAAATGTATCTATTTCTTCTATATTGTCTATATTTTTTGGCATATGAGTTTCAAAGTACTCCTTAATGATAACCTGTATTTTATTGCTTTATGTAGTAATTTCTACCTTTTCATCTCTAATTTTGTTGATTTATGTATTCTCTCATTGTTTTTATTTATTTATTTGTGAAAGTGCGTGTATCTACACTGGTGTCCCATTGTGGAGGTCTGTGGAAAACTTACAAGAATCCATCCCCTCTTTCACTATTTGATCTCTGAAGATTGAATTCAGGCTTGGCAGTAATCACCTTTACCTTTACTTGCTGAGCTAGCTTGTTAGCCCGTATCATTTTTGTTGTTGTTGTGAGTTTGGCTAAGCATTTGTCAATATTATTTATTTTTTCAAAGAGCCAATTGTGTAAGTAGTTTTGTAAGAGTGTTCCTTTAAATTCCATTTATGTCACTAACAATCTTTATTATTTCCTGCCATCTGCTGCTTTTAATTAGATTGTTCTTGATTTTTCAAGGACACTGAGGTACATCATTAAATTTATTTCAGATATTTTAAATTGTTTTTTTTTTCATTATAAACATTCCTCTTAGCTGCCTTAGCTGTATCACAAAGGTTCTAGTAAGTTGTGTTTTTATTTTCACTTCTGTATTAGTTACCTTTCTTCTGCTATAATAAAATATCAGGACCTGAGGCGACTTAGAGAAGGAAGACTTTATTTTGGATTACAGTTCTAGAGGGAGAACCCATAATGGTTATGAGAGTGGCAGCAGGTAAGTAGGGCAGCAAGCTGAGAAATCTCATCTTCAACCAAAAGGTAAAAGCAGAGAGTAAACTGGAAGTGGGGAGATGCTATTAGCTCTCAAATCCTGCCCTCAAGGATGCACTTCCTCGGCAAGGCCTTGCCACCTCCCCCTCAACTCCTCAGTTGGGGACCAAGTGTATAAGTGCCTGTGCTAGGGTCCTTTGTGATTCAGAACAGCACAATTGAACTCACGGCACTCTTCAGTCCTCCTCTGCTTCCTCCACTCACTCATCATTCAGAACTACACAGTTTAATCTCCATGCATTTCTGTACTCCTTATAGATTTTATTGTTTGTTAGCTCTGATTAGACACAATGACTTACTTTGATTCTTTTGTATTTGGTGAGACTTAATTGGTGTCCTAGGATATGGGCTGTTTTAGAGAAGATTTGATGAGCTGCTAAGAAGAATGTGTGTTCAGCGTCTCTTGGATGGACTCTTCTCTATGTATCTGTTAAGTCTGTTTGATTTTTGGTATACTTTAACTTATATTTACTTGAACTATGTTGAGTTTTAGTTCCAATGACTTATAGAGAGGGATTTAAATAACTCATCACTGCTGTAGCAGTGCTTATCTGACATGCCCATTATAGAAGCCTCAGTGTCTGATGTATTTGTACCTAAATTATTTTTGTTTTTCTTGTGTATTTTTCCTTCTATTAATATGTTGTGGTTTTCTCCATTTTTTCCTCAATAATTTTGGCTCAAAGTCTACTTTATCATGTACCAGAATAGATATGCCAATATCTTTTAGTTTCTGTTTGCTGGGTAGATTATCTTCCTATTTTGGACCCCCAGTGTGGGTGTCCTTACCAGTAAAGTGTTTTTCTTGAAGACAACAGAAAGTAGCATCTAGTTTTCTAAATCAGCCAGATAGCCCACGTTCCTTTACTGGTAAATTGAGGTCATTTACATTTAAGGTTTTTATAGACAGATGTTTACTGATTCCTATAATTTTGTTGGTTATTTTCTATGGCTAGCTGGATAATTGTTTGTCTGTACTTCCCATCCTGTTAGTATCCGAGGGTTACTAGTTTATTGAGTTGAGCATGATGGATTCCTTTGCTTAGCCATCCATTTTTGGAAATTTATTCTTCCCTGTGTTCTCATTAGCAAGGCTGTCTTTCTTTCTTTTCTTTGCATAATATTCCTTTAAATATCTTCTGGAGTAGTGGGCTAGTGGTCATGCTCTGCCTTAGTTTGTGCTTGTTTTGAAATATATTTATCTCTCAATTTGTAAAAGGCTTTTCTAGATATAATATTCTTACCAACTTCTATTTTTATTCACTAAACTTTATATCTATTTATATTATTAAAAAGACATACCTCATATGTTTATTGATCTAGCAAATAAAATGAAAATTGCAAACCACAGGATCAAATATTCATAGGTTCAGTCAGGATTCCACAGTTTGTTGCCCTTCCTATTTAACATCTCTGAACTTCAGTTTTATCCTTTGTACAGTAGGATAATAATGACAGCTGTTCAGGGCTACAGCAGCTCACTGGCACCTTCCTTCCTTCCCTTTACCTTTTCCATGGGTAGCCTGCATCAGAAGTGTGCTTAGTTTCACATGGGACAATTTAGTTTTCCTTTTTCGGAAATGCCAAGACAAGGAAAAGTAGATACTTTGTATTTTTTTTTGCAAATGAAGAAAATGGCATTTGGATGGGGTAATTAAGCTTGTTTTGTGTGCGCGTAGAGATTTGTAAAAAAAAACAGTAAAGACACTGGAAACTAGTCTCTAGGTTACTTAACTCTGGGCTATATAATTTTTACCATACTATCTTATTTGAACAAATAATTCTGATACCTATAAAAGCATTTTAAAGTAACCAAATACCTCTTTTACACATAAGATGCTAAAATTATATAATTTTAATCCTTTAGAATTAGATGAGCAAGCAAGAATACACAACTCTGGGGCACGTTTGTGATTCTAAAATAAGTGTATATTATGCCATTGCATGTCTTTATTATGAATCATTTTTCTATATCTTATAAATGTATATTTTTATGTTGTGATTTCATATGTGTATTATGATTTAAAATAACGATTTTCCTCTCAGCTTAAACAATCTTAATCCTTAATGATATTTATGAACTATATTACAGCTTGAACTTCATGATCTTGAACAGCAAATAGCGGTTATTGCTGAAGAAGCTGAAGAGACTGACAGGAAAACGCATCAGCAAGATGCTGCCATGAGGAACTTGGAGCTTCAGTGTACACTCCTGGAAGCTCAAATTGAGTCCTTATATTCAGAAAGTTTAAAACTTAAATTTGATACAGAAACAGCCCAAGAAAAATTTGAGGAACAAATGATAAAATATAATGCATATTATGTAAAAATAAAAGCTTATAAAGATAATTTAGGAGAGATAAAAAGCCAATGTTCTTTTATGACTGAACTCTATGAAAAACGAGATCTCATCAAAAACCTAAAGACAATGAAAGAAGATCTTATGGAAAATCTCCAAAATTCACAAGGGAGCCGCACACAAACACAGGTGTGAAGTGATACTTATTAGACCCTTTTCTGTTTTTTATAAGTATACCTAGTAAATAATAATCAAATTAATAAAGTATGTATAGTTCTACATTCAGAAACTATTTTCACAATTTTTAAAACTTAAGTACATATAGCAATCAGATATATAAGTTAAATAGCAATTTCCTGAATGTGCAGATGTTTAAAGGAGATACTTATAGATCATCCGTGGGTAAAATTCACAGTGAAAAATTAATCTAAAAGGTTCACCCTCTAGCTTTTATTCTGAAGAATGCTGACCAAGTCAGTTCATGTGATTAATGCACACAAGCTGAATTTATAATTGCATGTTGGATGTCTTTGTATTCCTCTCACTATTCCTTGAGGACCATAGGGAAAGCAACTTAAAATACCTACCACTCCTTGCTGGAGCATTTAAAAGTATCCTGTGCACTATTGTCGGGGAACATCAGCACAGCTGTGGGTCTCCTTTGTGTTTTATTTTGTTTTCAGTTTGTGTTTGAAGCCCAGGTTTGCTATGTGCTAACAGTGGTTCTTTATCTTGTGTAGCTGTAGAAGCTCTGTTCTAATGATTCTTTATCTTGTATGGCTATAGAAGCAATGTTCTAATCCTGTTTTCCAAATTTAAAATTTAATTTTGCTAATTTCCATAAACTAGGAAAGCACTGAAAAAGTCTTGGATTCATTTTGACTTGTATCTTTTAAATTTTACAAATATCCAGGAAGACATTTCAGAGCTAAAGAATAAAATTATGACTGTAAAAGAGTCAATCATTGAGAAAACATCTTTTCTTGAAGAAGAGAAAAAGACACATGAAAAATTAAGAAAAGAAATAGAGGTGAGTCTTAGTTATCTATATTTAAATATTTCATGAGACCATGTCTTAAACTTAGGCTATATTTGTATTTCCACAGTTTACCCTTGATTTTCAAAACAGCTAGGAACAAGAAAGAACTTGATTAAATATAAGCCATTAAAGTATGACAAGAGATAACACTCCATTAAAACATGTGAAAGTATTCAAACAAAGCAAGTTATTCACATTAAGTCTGGGATGAAACATGCTTATAATCCTAGCACTTGGATGAACAGAGTTTGTAGCCAGTCTATAAAGCAATACCTGGCCAAAAAGAGATATCTGGCTTAAACTTCTCTGGAATTCTTCCAGGTTTCATTCTGCCTACCACTTGGTACCTAGCCAATGGCTAGAAAGCAGAGGCTTAGATGGTTTAAAAGAATGACCGTTCTAGACATTGGAATCTTGAAAATCCAAAGACTAAAGAGCAGTAAAAAGCATTGCTGTTTAACACTTCTTGATTTGAGATTTGCAACTTTCAAGAGTCAAGTTTAAAAATAACTATAGATGAAATGAAAAGGAGGTTGGGTTCTTGCTGATCATCCCAGCATTTGGGTTACTAAGGCAGAAGGATTGCCACAGGTTAGAAGCCAGCCCAGGCCACAGGGTGAGACTCTGTCTCCAAACCAAAATAAAGCAGCAATGAAGACGAAGGGGAGCTCATTTCCTAATGTTCCAGGTGCCACCCTAGGCTTCTGTCATTATGGTTTGTGTGGACGGAGACCAAGTATGGAAAAGAGCATGCTGTTAATGGCAAATAAAAAATACATTTTACCTTTAACAGAATTTAGAAAATAAAATGTTTATTTTAACTTGTTTGTAACTAATTTGGCATGATATGAAAACATCTAAATAATTTGAAGATAAAAAGTCTTTACCTTTACACACTTTCAGTACATAAAACACTGATTTTATCTTTTAGTTTAGTAGGTATTGAAATTATGTTTGGCATTTTGTTTAGTTTTGCTCTATTCTTTTATCTGTTATTTGGATAATAATTTATTAAAGTGTTACACTTGGTAAGGTAGTACATAGTGGTATGGAGACAGAAAAGCGATCAGTGAGACAGGGAGGGAACCTAGAAGTAGTCCCCATGCACGAATGGCACAAGCAAAATAAGTTGAACCCTAGTGAGATGGCTCAGCAGCTCAGGGTGCTTGATGCCAAGCCTCACAACCTGATATGGGTTATCCTCTGACCTCTACACATGTGCCATTGTGGCCTGCACTCGCCTACACATATGCATCATGCCCACCCCTTCCACACACAAGTAAACACAACATGGGCTAACTATGTACAGAGTGCTAGGTGGAATTCCCATCTCATACTTCCTGTGCATATTCTCTTAAGAGCATTCAAGAAATACAAGAAAAATTTAACTGTGTTAAACATTTTAAAAGATCAAAATACCTTCAGATATTCTTTGCTTAAGTAGTTTTGCTTTCAATAGAGAAGATAAGACTAGCTCTTAGAAATACCTGTAAAACATATAAATGAGGGGAGAAAAGACAAGGGTCAAACAGACTGAAACCCATGAGTGTGTGTCAGGAAAATACTTAGTATTCAAGCATGTGTATCTAAACAACAACCCAGAGTCAGCAAACAAATAATTTCAACAAATTTTTTCTGTATTTTTAAAACAATATTTTCTTTTCTTTTCTTTTCAAATGGCCTTATAGTTTAGGTTTCCAGTGTGCTTTGAGTGTCCATTTCATTTTGGTTGGCCACCCTTTCCTCGCCACCCCCCCACCCCGTCTCCTGCCCCTTCCCCCGCTGCACACTTCACCCCAGTAACCCCTCCTTACTTTGTTCTCCTGTCTCCTCACACCTCCATTAAGGCTTTCTCCCCAGGCTCATGGCCCCTTTTTCGTTTCCTGGCTTTCATATTTGTCCTCACCTCCAGACACATGATTAACAGTTAGAGGCTAGGATCTGTATATGGGAGATAAAATCTGGTATTTGCCATTTGGAGCTTAGATTACTATATTGGGTTCCAGTTCTATATATTTCTCCATAAATGATGTCATAATTACATTTTCTTTTTAACTTATTAAAATTTCTTTGTGTATATATACCCCATTGCACTATCTATTCATATGTTCTTACACATCTGTTTCTTCGTCATTATGATAAAGATCAGTGATAAACATGACTGTGCTCTGCAGTAGGACAAGCCCTTGGGATATGCCCATGGATGATACTCTTGGTCATATCGAAGTTCTATTTTCAATACTTTGAGAAGCATCCACTCTGTTCCCTATAGTGGCTATACTAAGCTGTATTCCTGCCAGCAATAAATAAGAGCTCCTCTTTGCCATAGCCTCTCTAGTGTTTCCTGTTGTTTCTTTTCCTGATACCATTTGACTGGGGTGACACGGAATCTCAGAGTAGTTTTAATTTGCATTTTCATGATGGGTAAAGACATTGAACATGTTTAAAAATATTTATTGGTCATTTGTTTTGTTTGGTTGTTTGGTTTTGGTTTTTTGAGACAGGGTTTCTCTGTGTAGCCTTGGCTATCCTAGATCTCCCTTTGTATCGTAGCCACATGCCTCTGCCGCCCAGTGCTGGGATTAAAAGTGTGTGCCACTGTTGCGTGAAATATAAAAAGGATACCATCCTGTGCTAGCGCCGGCTACTCTCTGGCCGCCACGGTCTCACCGCCTCCCTGGCTAGCCATGCAGCAACCATCCATCTTGCAGTTCTCTTGCTGCAGATTGTAACCCGGTAAAAGCAAAACTCTAGAGGCTTGTGATTTTTCAGTCAGATTTATATTAGTAAATTCTCCACCCTCAAAATGCCCACACAATGAACTCAAAACTCAATTGATGTAAACACAAGCTACACCCCTAGATGGGGCAGATGTACCCTACTTATTATTTAATCATCTGTCTAAGAAATCCCCAATACTTAGGGCTCCCAGGACTGTGTGGTTCTGGCTCCTAGTCCTCTCCTATAGGTTCCATCTTTTCTCTTCCTCTCCTTCCCTTCTCCTCCTCTGTCTCTCTGTCCTTGTCTCTAAAATTCTCAGCCCACCTTCCATTTCCACTGCCCAATCAGGGGCTCCCACCTTGTCTTGTGCCTGTCCTCACCTGCGTATAGACAGCAATCCATGGCCACCGCCACCAGTGTCTTTCTTCTTTTAAAATCTGTTCACTTGTTGATGGCAGGTTTTATTTTTGGTGTTTAATTTTTACAGTTGTTTATATTTTATAGAAATCAGTATCTTTGGGCAAGATAGGGTGACTAAGATTTTTACCCATTCTGAAACCATCTGATCAGTTTGTTGCTGGGTAGAAATTCTAAATTTCATGTTGTCGCCTTTGTTAACCTTTAGGGATGTTTTTTTTTTTTTTTTTTTTTTTTTTTTTTCTGATATTGGGATCCTAGTCAGGACACTCTTGTCTATATGTGCATCTTGAAGTAAATTGTATTTTCTATGTTTTCCTTTATCTGTTTCACCATTCCATTTTAAATTAAGGTCTTTGATCCAGTTTGAATTGATTTTTACGCAGGGTGAGAGATATGGATCTAATTTCATTCTTCTCAAGGTGGAATTTTTCCAGTACTATTTAACAATAAAATATTGATAATTAAAGCCATAATGAGATTTATTTAGCCATAATAATATGTATAATACAATACAGTACATTGATGTTATAGTTTGAAAGATGAAAGCCCCTGAATCTTAATATATCCTTTATATGACTGTAATTTGCTAGAAGCATCTTGGAGAGAAATTCGATGTTATGAAATAAATTCTTACAATAACATGTTCTTAGGTGCCACTGCTAAAGAGTAAGTACACATATTTTAAATGCTTGGCTTAATTAATTTTGATTAATGTCTACACACATCAATACTATCTCCTGATAAGACATTGAACTTCCCTTGCATATTTATAAAGTATTCTGTCCCCTTTACCAGGTAATTGGAATATCATCAGTTGAATTTTTTAACATTTCATTGATCGCATACAATACTATCATTTATCATTTAAAGCATCTAATTCAGAGAATTCTTCACTTCCTCCTTTCTGGGGGTTCTAATATTGTTTTCTTTCATAGTTTCTTTTCTGTTTAGAAAACGTCTAAATTCACTCGCATAGGCTAGGTGTTCTGGTGGCACAATATTTTTCCCCCTCATGTGACAATGTCTTTATCCCTGCCGTTCTTCAGGAGTGTTTCTGCTGGATGTAGAATTCTGAGTTGGTGCTTCTTTCCGCCGTGGAAGAACAGGCTGCATCCTGTGGTGCCTGTACTTCTCATGTGAAGTCAGCCACCACTGGAGCTGTGGCCCTGCTTGTATGTTCTTTTTCTTCTGACGAGGTGATTCTTTCTTGCTTGCTCAGGGTTCCCTGGCTTTGGTTTGGTTCATGTTTGGACATTTATTTATTTAGATTTACACGTACTCTGTTTTCAGGTTCACCAACTTTCTTGATTCTGTAGGTTTGTGTCTTTGCTTAGATTTGGGATATTTTTCACCCATTTATTTGAACACTGCTTCTGTTTTACTTTGTTATTCAGGGTGTAAGGTTGTATGGCACACACATTAGAATTTTGTTATCTTCTTGTGGGCCTTTGAGACTTTATTTCCTTTGTTAACTTAATGTTATCTCTTGATCAAACAGTAATTTCCGGTGCTTTTCTTCTGGTTTTGTTTTAGTTTTAGTTTTTCCCCACTGTTCTCTCCAGCTGCTATTGAGATCCTTTGAGTTTTCTCGTTTTGGATATTTAATTTTTTGGTCTTTCAATTCCCATTAGATTATTTTTTTTTTTTTAAAGTTTTCTCTTTAAATCCTTTGCCAAGTATTTCCTCTTCTCGGGTTTATGGCTTTTTGAGGCAGCATATCTATTGTGACTACTTTGATTTGCTTGTCAGATAACTGTGATGTCTGTCACCGAGGTGTTGTTGCATCTTAAATGTCATTTCTTACTTGGTCTGAAATCTTGGATCTTTGATAGGATTACTGATTCTCTATTGACATTTTGGTTTCTTGGCTACTGTTTAAGACTGGATCTTCATTACTTCTAGATGGCAGTTTAAATTCATATCTCCCTGGTAGTCTGCACTGACATCCATTGGAGAGAGGAGAGTTTCTTTTTCCTATGAACCAGATGTGGGTGTCTGGCCGGCCCTCCATACGTCTGCTGCTAGCACCTGTCCTGCACTTGACCGATGCTTTACCGTCCCCCGCACACCTCTACTGAGCCTACACATTGCTTTGTTACCACTGAGTACTGGCAAAAGTCCGAATTTATTGAGCTTTCTCTGGCTTTACTGCCACTTGCTGAGAGTAGACCTTTCAGGGTTCAGGGTTTTCAAAAGAAGTGGTTGTGTTACTGTTTAGAAGCCTCCAAAAATTCAGGACTGTACAGTTAGCACACTGAAGCATCCCTGCAAATGGATCAGGCAACTTCAGTATTGCTAGCAAGCATGGAAGATCGAATATTTTAAGTGAATCTTCCCATGGGGGTGGTGAAGAAGCCATTTTTTTCTTCTTCTGTGGTATTCATTTTGAGTAGAAGAGTTACTCTCTGAAAGTATTCTGTCTGGGAAGGCTGCTGTTTTCTTTATTCTTGGTGGGGAAACAGGAGGCTTCCGTAAGACTCCCCACCTGCCCCCATGTATTTGCTGGCACTTCTGGATTCCTGTCTTCTCCAGACTCTCTCTGGACTATGTAAGGGAAATGGAAATGCATGCCATTCCTAGGGCCTGTACTTCTTTCTTCTCCCCAGTTATTCAAACCTGAATTCCCCACCTGTATTTCTTTCTTTTTCTCAGTTTTTCAGAGGCTTATGCTATTTGTTTATGTTTGATATTTAGTATTCTTTAGTATTCTTTCCTACAGAAAGAACTAATAAATGAAAACATTTATATTTTGCTAGAAATAGTATGGAAAATTGGTACTTTAAATGCTAAAGAATAAGGGGTCATTAATGTGAAATTTTTAGAAATTATCAGTAAATTTATTACTTCCATTTTAAAATTTTTTTCATCAAAAAGTGTCTTGCTTTAAAATTCAATAACTTTTAAGTGTTCATGATAAGGATGGCTGTATTAGGACATGTTGAGCTCTCCAGTTGCAGTTTTGCTGCTTCTAATATATTAGGACAAAGTCCTCAACTTTTCATCATACTCAAAAACTTAAGTTAAAATTTTGCAAAATAATTATTAAAGTAAAAAACAAATACAGTCATATCATTGTCTGAGAATACTACATTTTAAATCAATTATTCTTACTACTTGTTACAATTTGATCACTGATGTTCTGAAAATAACCAGAATTTTTGAGGAAGGTTGAATTCAAATACTAGGACACATTTATGAGTTATTCCCTCCATGGGTGCTATGTTTTTGTCCTTTTGAAATTTCTTTATCCATGCCCCTGGGACATTTCAGAGGTCACTTTTTTTTATTTTTATTTTATTTTATTTTTTTGCCTTGGCTATACCATTGTTTGTTCTTATCTTTAAAGTTTTTAAAAATATATGCATTGCATATTTTAGATTCTATACTTCTTTTATTTAAATAAGGCATTTTAAAAAATTTTTTATACTTTATTTACATTTCAAATGTTTTCACCTTTCCAGGTCTCCCCTTTGGAGACCCCCTATCTGCTAACCCCTACCCCCACCTCCATGAGGGTACTCCCCCACCCACTCACCCACCCACTCCTGTCTTCCCCTCCTGGCATTCCCCCATACTGGGGCATCTAACACCCCCAGGCCCAAGAGCATCTCCTCCTCTTGATGGCCAACAAGGCCCTCCTCTGCCACATATGTGGCCAGCACCATGGGTCCCTCCATGTGCATTCTTTGGTTGGTGCTCCAGTCTCCAAGAGCATCAGGAGGTCAGGCCAGTGGACACTGTTGCTCCCTCCATGGGGCTGCCAACTCCCTCAGTTCCTTCAGTCCCTTCTCCAACTCCTCCATCTGGGACCTCATGCTTAGCCCAATGGTTGCTGTGAAGTGACTCTTGGGTATTCGGATCTTTTGGGCTAATAACCGCTTAT
Organism: Rhynchomys soricoides; assembly: GCA_019843965.1. Lineage (NCBI taxonomy): Eukaryota > Metazoa > Chordata > Mammalia > Rodentia > Muridae > Rhynchomys > Rhynchomys soricoides. Next base: position 9,440,048 of record JADRCH010000099.1, on the reverse strand, counting down.
CAGTGAGTACATACCGTGTTCATTCTTTTGTGACTGAGTTAC
>JADRCH010000099.1:9413676-9439996 GCA_019843965.1 Rhynchomys soricoides | reverse complement strand
AAATATGGCTGCTATGAACATAGTGGAGCATGTGTCTTTATTACATGCTGGAGCATCTTCTGGGTATATTCCCAGGAGTGGTATAGCTGGGTCCTCAGGTAGTATTATGTTCATTTTTCTGAGGGTCCACCAAACTGATTTTCAGAGAGGTTGTATCAGCTTGCAGTCTCACCAGCAATGGAGGAGTGTTCCTCTTTCTCCACATCCTTGCCAACATCTGCTGTCACCTGAGTTTTTGAACTTAGCCATTCTGACTGGTGTGAGGTGGAATCTCAGGGTTGTTTTGATTTGCATTTCACTGATGATTATGGATGTTGAACTGAAGTTTTCTTTTATTGTTAGGTCTTTGTGAGGTTTTGGTATCAGTGTAACTGTGGACTCATAGAATTAACTGGGTAGTGTTTCTTCTGTTTCTATTTTGTGGAATAGATTGAAGAGTATTGGTATTTGGTCTTCTTTGAAGGTCTGATAGAATTCTGCACTGAACCCATCTGGTCCTGGACTCTTTTTGGTTGGGAGACTTTTAATGACTGCTTCTACTTCTTTAGGGGTTATGGGATTCTTTAGATGGTTTATCTGATCCTGACTTAACTTTTGTATTTGGTATCTGTCTAGAAACTTGTCCAATTTATCCAGATTTTCCAATTTTGTTGCATATAGGTTTTTGTAGTAGGATCTGATGATTTTTTTGAATTTCCTCAGAATCTGTTGTTATATCTACCTTTTCATTTCTAATTTTGTTAATTTGGATACTGTCTCTGTGCCCTCTTGTTAGTCTGGCTAAGGATTTATCTATCTTGTTGATTTTCTCAAGGAATCAGCTCCTGGTTTTGTTGATTCTTTGTATAGTTCTTTTAGTTTCTACTTGGTTGATTTCAGCCCTTAATTTGATTATTTCCTGCCTTCTACTCCTCTTGGGTGTATTACCTTCTTTTTGTTCTAGAGCTTTCAGGTGTGCTGTTAAGCTGCTAGTATATGCTCTCTCCAGTTTCTTTTTGGAGGCATTCAGAGATATGAGTTTTCCTCTTAACACTGCTTTCATTGTGTCCCATAGGTTTGGGTATGTTGTACTTTAATTTTCATTAAATTCTAGGAAGTCTTTAATTTCTTTTTTTATCTCTTCCTTGACCAAGTTGTCATTGAGTAGAGCATTGTTCAGCTTCCATGTGTATGTGGGCTTTCTGTTGTTGTTGTTATTGCCACTGAAGACCAGTCTTATTCCGTAGTGATCTGATAGGAGGCATGGGATTATTTCAGTCTTCTTAATATCTGTTGAGGTTTGTTTTGTGACCAATTATATGGTCAGTTTTGGAGAAGGTACCATGAGGTGCTGAGAAAAAGATATATTCTTTTGTTTTAGGATGAAATATTCTATAGATATCTGTTAAATCCATTTGGTTCGTAGCATCTGTTAGTTTCATTGTGTCTCTGTTTAGTTTGTATTTCCAAGATCTGTCCATTGATGAGAGTGGGGTGTTGAAGTCTCCCACTATTATTGTGTGAGGTGCAATGTGTGCTTTGAGCTTTAGTAAAGTTTCTTTTATGAATGTGGGTGCCCTTGCATTCGGGGCATCGATGTTCAGAATTGAAAGTTCTTCTTGGTAGATTTTTTTTCCTTTGATGAGTATGAAGTGTCCTTCCTTATCTTTTTTGATGACTTTTGATTGAAAATTGATTTTATCCGAATGGCTACTCCAGCCTGTTTCTTGGGGCCATTTGCCTGGAAGATTGTTTCCCAGCCCTTTACTCTGAGGTAGTGTTTGTCCTTAACACAGAGGTGTGTTTCCTGAATGCAGCAAAATGCTGGGTCTTGCTTATGCATCCAGTTTGTCAGTCTATGTCTTTTTATTGGGGGAATTGAGTCCATTTGATGTTAACAGATATTATGGAATAGTGATTGTTGCTTCCTGTTATTTTCAATGTTGTTTATATGTTTGTGTGGCTATCTTCTTTCGAGTTTGGTGAAAGATTACTTTCTTGCTTTTTCTTGGGTGTAGTTTCCCTCCTTGAGTTGGCATTTTCCATCTATTATTCTTTGTAGGGCTGGGTTTGTGGAACCATACTGTGCAAATTTGGATTTGTCATAGAATATTTTGGTTTCACCATCTATGGTAATTGAGAGTTTTGCTGGGTATAGCAGCCTGGGCTGGCATTTGTTTTCTCTTAGAGTCTGTATGAGATCTGCCCAGGATCTTCTAGCTTTCATAGTCTCTGGTGAGAAGTCTGGTGTAATTCTGATAGGTCTGCCTTTATATGTTACTTGACCTTTTTCTCTTACTGCTTTTAAATTCTTTCCTTGTTTTGTGTATTTGGTGTTTTGACTATGATGTGATGGGAGGAATTTATTTTCTGGTCCAGTCTGTTTGGCGTTCTGTACGCTTCTTGTATGTTTATGTTCATCTCTTTCTTTAGGTTAGGGAAGTTTTCTTCTATAATTTTTTGAATATATTTACTGGTCCTTTAAGTTGGGAATCTTCACTCTCTTCTATACCTATTATCCTTAGGTTTGGTCTTCTCATTGTATCTTGGATATCTTGGATGTTTTGGGTTAGGAGCTTTTTGCATTTTGTGTTTTCTTTGACTGTTGTGTCAATGTTTCCTATCGTATCTTCTACACCTGAGATTCTCTCTTCTATCTCTTGTATTCTGTTGGTGATGCTTACATCTATGACTCCTGATTTCTTTTCTAGGTTTTCTAACTCCAGGGTTATCTCCCTTTGTGATTTCTTTATTGCTTTTTTTTTTTTTTTTTTTTTTTTTTGGTTTTTTGAGACAGGGTTTCTCAGTATAGCCCTGGCTGTCCTGAAACTCACTCTGTAGACCAGGCTGGCCTCAAACTCAGAAATCTGCCTGCCTCTGCCTCCCGAGTGCTGGGATTAAAGGCGTGGGCTACCACTGCCCGGTTTCTATTTTCATTTTCAGTTCCTGGATGGTTTTGTTCATTTCCTTTGCCTATTTGATTGTGTTTTCCTGTAATTCTGCCTGTTTGATTGTGTTTTCCTGTAATTCATTAAGGGATTTTTGTGTTTCCTCTTTAAGGACTTCTAGTTGTTTACCTGTGTTCTCTTGTATTTCTTTAAGGAAGTTATTTCTTTCTTTCTTAAAGTCTTGTATCATCATCATGAGATGTGATTTTAAATCTGAGTCTTGCTTTTCTGGTGTGTTGGGGTATCCAGGGCTTGCTGTGGTGGGAGAACTGGGTTCTGATGATGCCAAGTAGCCTTGGCTTCTGTTCCTTATGTTCTTGTCCTTGCCTTTCACCATCTGGTTATCTCTGGTGTTAGCTGGTCTTACTCTCTCTAACTGTGACTTGTTTCTCCTGTAAGCCTCAGTGTCAATACTCATTGAAGACCAGCTTTCTCTGAGAGGAATTTGGGTTTGGAGAGCTGTGGTACAAGGTCAGCTGTGGGGTGCAGACAGAAACCAGAAGGATCTTGTCCCCAGCTGTCCCTTGGTTCCTGTGTCCTGATAGCTCTGCAAGGGTTCCTCTTGATCCAGTGAATTTGAACAGAAGTGGTGTTCTTGCCTGTGCTTGCAGGTGTGTCGGCACTCCTGGGATACCAGCTTTCTCCTGGCACTATTTGAGTATGGAGCCCAGTGTCACAAGATCAGCTCCTGTGCCGCCGAAAGAAACCAGAAGACCACTCCTCAGTCCCTGTGTTCTGGGGATTCTGGGTGGGTCCCTCTGAGCAGACAGGCTTGTCCACACTCCTGGGAGTCCAGCTTTCTCCCAGCACTATTTGGCTATGGAGCCCTGGTGGTCCAGGCAGAGGTCCCCAGCCACAGATGGAAACTGGAAGCAGAGTCTATATTTCTTACCTCTACATTTGTAGTTCAAAAAATAGAAAGGGTTCTTGAATTTCAACTTTTATCTTCCAATTAATGGTCTCTGTATTTCTAGCTCATAAATAAAATGGGAAAAAAGCATTTCCAAATATTTATCCCTAAATGTGTTTTCCTCATTATTTTCTGTCTTTTTACATTTTAGAAGGTGGAAGCAAGAGTAAACTGTGAATCATCAACAAAAAATTGAGAGAGACTGAGTGTGAAGCTTCAGATACAAGCAGTTAGCAAGAGTCAGTGATTTTTTTTTTTTTAAGTTCAAAGCTTAACAAGTGTTATTTTCCAAATTCAAGAAAACCTAGAGCAGTTTAGGATGGTTTTGTAATTGATGAGGAGTGTTATAAGCAGTATTTTGTGATAACAGACATTCTATAAAGCATCGATGGTTTAGTCTTGCCTAAGTTTTTGTACAGTCTGGGCTTAACATTTTAAAGGGCAGGGGAAATGAATGAACTTTCAGAGCCACTGCAAAGAGTGTTTGACTTGGTGCCACACAGCATCCATCTGCACAGACGACCAAAGGTGATATAAGAACTGTCCAAGTAGGACTGGAGAGATGGTTCAGGGGTTAAGAGCTCTTACTGATTTTGTGGAGGACCTGAGTGTGGTTCCCAGCACCCCCATCATCTCTCAACTGCTTGTTGCTTTCAGCTCTGGGCATCTAATGCCTCTGGCAAGATAACATGGTAAAAAAATTATTAATCAATATAAAGTACAAATGTTGAGATGATGATGATGATGGTGATGGTGATGATGATGATGATGATGATGATGATGATGATGATTGGGTCATTTTTGGGTTCCTGGTATTTTCCAAAAACTGTATGGGATATATATTTTAATCGCTATAAAGCTGCCAACAGTGTTGCTGCTACACCTTAATTTCTTTCTTCACCCTACTACAGCTAATGAACATTTAACCAGTTTCATTATTAAAAGAAGTATTGGAGTAAAAACCATACTAGAAAATCCTTTGCCCAAGAATTAGTACTAGAGAATTATAAGATCTAGGTGCTGTTACTTTCTTTTAATAATTAAGTAACATTAGGGTTCTTAGTAACATACTTTCTCTTAATAATTATGAACAAAAATGTCCTACATGTGAAATAATTTTATACTGTTTTACAAACTTACTTCCTCATGATGTTACTTGGGTCAATACTAACTTTGGCCTTACAAGGAACTTCAGATTTGCATATTAGTTCCTTACAAAGCCTTCTCTGTAATTTGAACTGCACATGTGAGTGAAATTCCAAGGTCCTCAGCTGGAAACAAACTTAGAATGTTAATGAGCTGAGATTTCAGCCTCTGCTCTTGAGAGGTTTTCTACCAGTGTGGAGAGCTGGTAGTAAAGACAGCAGTATTTCTCCTCACTGTGCCTAGTACATGATAGAAGCGACTTAACAGGGGAAGGGTTTATTTTTGTCTCACAATTCAGAGGGTATGGTCCTCTGTGGTGGCTATTCCTGGTTGTCAACTTGACTGTATCTGGAATGCACTACAATTCAGAAATGGAGGGCTCACCTGCGACCCAGACCCTGTGGCTGGAAGACACAGGCTTCTGACCCTTTAAGAATAGAGTTAAGGAGGAAATGGGACAGAGCAAGGCAGGCCTAAACCAGCACAGGGAGTGAACAGCGGGAACACTGGGTCTCACGGCAAATGAGAACTTCTGTAAGTCGGTGTCTGTGCAGATGCTCTGGCAAAACCGTGAAATGCACAAAGCACTCGTCATGCAGATGTCTGGGAAAGCTGTCCAGGGCAAAGCACAGCCAAGTGCAAAGGTCTTAAGCTGTGGCTATGCTTGAGCTGCGGGGACAGAAGTGTGGTGTGTCTGGGGTGGAGGCACAAGACAGAAGTGGTCAGAAATGAGATCAAAGTGTGAAGATGTGAGGTCTTTCCCACTTTTTAGTGTGGTTTGGGGTCTACATCTAGTTCTTTTGTTTTTATTTTTGCCAGCTAGCAATAGTAACTGAATAAGAAGAGCAACCACACATTTCTTACAAGCAAACAAGTTTTATGCTCTATAGAATCATCACATTCTTGGTCACTTCATGGTATTCAAGTTTCAGTATTAGGACAGCTTCAGTCATAAGGCCACCTGGAGGGGCTTTAAGAAGCTCACCAGGTGACCTTTCCTTCGTGAAGTCATCCCTAGGCCAACAATCTTTTGCAGCCTGCAAACTTAGAAATTTAATATTGTTAGCATCTTAGAGTCAGGTATCCTATATATTACAAAAAAAAAAAAAAAAAAAAAAAAAAGCAAACTTTCAAGGAGATGGGTGCTTCTCCTTTAAGGAAAACACCTTGATCAAAGCTACATTATCACAAGATTGGTAAAGGAGTGAAGATCAAGTCAATCACATCCATCTCCATGTTCTTGACCTGTAGGCAAGTCTGTGGGGGCATTTTATTGAACATTGATTGATGTGGGAGGGTCTAGCTTACTATGTGTGGTGCTGTCCTTGGGTGGGTAGTTCTGGGTGGTATAAGAAGACATGCTGAAGAAGTTATGAGGAGCAAGCCAGTAAGAAGCAGGACCCTCAGTTGAAGAAATGAATTCCCCCATAGCCGCCTCTGCCTCAGTTCCTGCCTTGAGCTCCTGTTCTGACCTCCCTACCTAACGGACTTGTGACTAGACAGGTGAATCAAGTTGCTTTTCATCAGAGTGTTTTATCACAACAACAGAAAGCACACTATGCAGATATACACTGTTTTAAAGAAATCCAGTATATTGAAAAGCTTTTTAAAGATAGAGTTTCATTATTTAATATATTTTTGTAAGTTGGGATTATGCCATTCCCATTATTTGTTGGTTTCATATAGAATGCCCTCATATATATTGCTTCAGAAAGTGTATTAAGTTTCCATACCACTATGTAAGTGTCCCTTAATATTAGCTGAGCAAGCTGAGAAATATTCTTCCTGTATTTTCTCCTTCATCCACCTCTTCCCTTCCCCTCTTATTGATCCTCCCATTCAGCCCCCACCCATCCATAACTATTCTATTAGCCTTTCCTAACAAGATCTGTATACCCACTTCATCTCTAACTCTACACCTAAGCTCTGTGATTCTATAGATTGTAGCATGCTTATTATTGACTTAATATCTAATGTCCACATATAAGTACATACCTGCCATATTAGTCTTTCTGTGTCTGGGATACTTAGGAATATTTTTCTTGTTCTTTTCATTTACTTGCAATTACATGATACCATTTTATTTTTAAAGATTTATTTATCTTATTTATGAGTACACTATAGCTGTTTGACACACCAGAAGAGGGCATAGGTCCCATTAAACATGGTTGTGAGCCACCTTGTGGCTGCTGGGAATTGAACTCAGGACCTCTGGAAGAGCAGTCAGTGCTCTTAACCTCTGAGCCATCTCTCCAGCCCAATGACATTTTTTTAAAATAGCAGAATAATACTCCATTATGTAAATAGACCACATTTTCTTTATCCATTCTTCTGTTGAGGGACATTTAAGTTGTTTCCAGTTTCTAGCTATTGTGAATAGAGCAGCAATAAACATGTCTGAGCAGGAAGAAGTGTCCTTTAGGTAGAGACCTAAGAGTGGTATGGCTGGATCTCGAGGTAGACTGATTCCCATCTTCCCTCGGAACTGCCACACTAATTTCCATAGTTGCTTTTTGCATCCCCAACCCCAACGGATGAGTGCTTCCCTTGTTTCACATCCTCCTCAGCATAAGTTGTTGCTTATTTTATTGTTTATCACTTTAGTGTTTGATGAAATCTCAAAATAGTTTTGATCTGCATTTCCCTGAGGACTAAGGATCTTGAGCATTTCTTTAAGGGCTTCTCAGCTATTTGAGTTTTCTCTTTTAAGAATTCTCCATTTAGAAATGTGCCCCATTGTTTTGTTTGTTTGTTTGTTTTGGTATCTAGAATTTTGAGTTCTTTCTATATCCTGCATATTAGCCCTCTATCAGATATATAAAATCTTTTTCTATTCTATAGGCTGCATCTTTGTCCTAATGAGACTGTCCTTTGCTGTTCAGAAGCTTCTCAGTTTCATGAGGTTCCATTTATTAATTGTTGATCTTAGTCCCTGCACTATCATTGTTCTGTTCAGGATGTTGTCTCCTATACCAGTTAAGTTCAAGGCTAGTCCCCATTTTCTCTTCTATCTGGTGCAGTGTGTCTGGTTTTATGTTGAAGTCTTTAATTTGTTTAGAGTTGAGTTTTGTCAGGTGATAAGTATGGATCTATTTGGATTCTTCTACATGTATCCATTCAGTTTTACCAGAACTACTTGTCAAAGATGCTGCCCTTTTTTCCCAGTGTACATTTCTGGCTTCGTTATAAAATATCAGATTCCCATGCGTGTGTGGATTTATCTCTGGGACTTCATTTCGATGCTAGTGATCAAACTGTCTGTTTTTGTGCCAGTATCAGGATGTTTTTATTACTGTAGTTTTGTAGTACAGCTTGAAATTGGCAATAGTGATACTTCCTTCGGTTTTCTTATTATCCAGATTGTTTTTAGCTGCCCTGTGTTTTTGGGTTTCAATTTTCTTGTATCTGTTGAGACTTGCTTTGGTTCTGAGTATGTAGTCAATTTTGGAAAAAGCTCCATGAGGTGCTGAGGAGAAGGTGTATTCTTTTGTGTTTGGATGAACTATTCTGTAAATATATATTAGGTTATTTGATTTGTAACATCAGTTAACTCCAGCATTTCTTTGTTTAGTTTTCTCTGGGTTACCTGTCTATTGTCAAGAGTAGGGAAATGAAGTCTCCCACTAACCACCCTGTGAGGTTCAGTATGTGATTTAAGGTTGTAATAACATTTCTTTTTATTAACTCTGGTATCCATGTGTTTGGTGCATAGATGTCAAGAATTGAAATGTCCTCTTGGTAGGTATTTTTTGTTTTTGTTTTTTTGTTTTGTTTTGTTTTTGATGAGCATGTAGTTTCCTTTCCTATTTTTTTCTGATTTGTTTTTGTTTGAAGTCTATTATGTCAGGTATTAAAATGGCTACACAGGCTTGCTTTTTAAGTCCATTGTTTGGAATATTTTAGGTGATGTCTATCCTTGATGTTAAAGTATGTTTCTTGGATGTAACAGACAAATGGAGCTTATTTTCACCTTCATCCTATTAATCTATGTTGTTTTATTGGGGAAATGAGACTGTTGATATTGAGAGATATCAATGACCAGTGTTTGTTGGTTTCTGTTATTTTGTTGTTACTTGTAGTAGTGGTGGTGATAGAAGTGGTGATGGTGGTGGAGGTGGTGGTGGTGGTGGTAGTTGTGGTGGTGGTGGTGGTGGTGGTGGTGGTGGTGGTGTGTGTTTGCTTCCCTTCTTTTGATTTGCTGGTCTGGGATTATTTATTCTCTGGCTTTTTTTGGGTGTACTTAACCTCTTTTGGTTGGAGTTTACCTTCTAGCACTTTCTTTAGGGCTAGATTCGTAGATAGATACTGCTTACATTTTGGTTTATCATAGAATGTCTTACTTTTTCCATCTATTGTGATTGAAAACTTTGCTGGATATAATAGTCTGGAATGGTGTCTGTGGTCTCTTAAGAATGTGCAGCACACTTTTACAGGCTCTTAGAGTCTCCACTAAGAAGTCCGGTGTTAGTCTCATAGGTCTGTCTTTATATGTTACTTGGTCTTTTTCCCTTGAAGCTTTTCATATTTTTTGTTCTATACATTTAGTGTTTTGGTTATTATGTGTAGAGGAGATTTTCTTTTCTGGTCCATTCCATTTGGTGTTTTGTATGCTTCTTGTACTTTGGCAGACATTTTTTCTTTAGGTTGGAGAAATTCTTTTCTATGATTTTGTTAAAGCTTTTTTTCTGGGCCTTTGACCTGAGTTTCTCCTTCCTCTATTTCTATTCTTCTTAGAGTTGCTCTTTTCATAATGCCCCAGATTTCCTGGATGTTTCATGCTAGGAGATTTGTAGATTTAACATTTTCCTTGACCAAAATATTCATTTTGTCTACCGTTATCTTCAATGTCTGAGATTCTCTCTTTCATCTCTTCTATTTATTTTGTGAGGTTTGCCTCTGAGGTACTTGTATAAGTACATAAGTTTTTAATTTCCAGATTTCACTTAGTTTGGGTTTTCTCGATTGACTTTATTTTCACTTTCAGATCTTGAACTGTTTTATTCATTTCCTTCCACTATTTGTATTTTCATAGATTTCTTTAAAGGATTTATTCGTTTACTCTTTAAGGACCTCTATCATCTTCAAAGGTCTTTCTCTTTTGCTTCAGCTATGTTGGAATGCTAAAAAACTGCTGTCATAGGTTTGCTGTCATAGGTTTGCTGGGCTCTAGTGAGGACATTAGTGTCCTGGCTGTTACTGATTGTGCTTTTCTGCTGGCATCTAGGCATATGGGATTTAAAAAAATTGTAATTCTAAGTGCTGTTATCAGGTCTTGCTTTTGTTGGGTAAGTGTTTTGTTCCTTGGTTTCTGTTTCCTCTCTGATTCTTAGAAAAATGTGGTGACTGTGTTTTGCTTGATAGGCAATTTGTCTGGAGACCTGATAGGTGTTGCCAGTGGAGGTTCCATCTAAAATGTGTTTATAGGCAGTGGAAACTGAATTACAAATAGAGTTGGGCTAGGGAGGGCAGGGAGGAAAGTGAGGTGTTTCACCAGAATCTGCTTGGTTCCCTGGGAATGGGGCAGAGAGTGAGGACAGGCTACAACAAAAGGTCTTCTACAGTGATGGGGATGAGACCAGGAGATTGGAGGTATGGAGAGAGAGGTGAAGATCTTCAGTCATCCTATTTGCTTCACTTGTCAGAGTGGCCTGTGGGTTCCCAGGGAGTTCTGCTGGAGTTGAAGTCAGGGATAAAGCAATGGGTGGGGTAGGGAGGTTAGGAGGGAAAAATCTGATCCACTGGAGATGGGTCAGGGAAGAAAGGGGGACTGCAGCAGGTTTTCTACAGCAGAGTTAGGGGTGAGACTCGGGGATTGGATTTGGAGGAGCAAAGGGAGAGAGTGAAGATCTGCAGTCAGCCTATCTACTTCCCTGGTTGGAGTAGTCTGTTGGTTCCCAGGAAATGCTTGAAGGTGTTGGGATCTGGGATAAAGCAGTGAGTGTGTCGGGGAGTTAGGAGTGGGATTGTTGTGTGATCTCTTGGAGAGGGGACAAGAGTGTGGGAAGGCAGCCACCACTGGCTGGTCTACTGCATAGCTGTAGATGAGACTGGGGCTTGGGGTTTGGAGGATCTGGAAGGAGAGGTTAAGATGTCCAGTGAGAGCCCTGTTACACTGGTCAGAGTCTATATTAATCTATTTTTAATCCTTATAAAGTCATTTTTGTTTTGTTAACGTATCAATGATCCTGGTTTGCTAAGTAGCATGCATTATCTGAATTTGTAAAATTAACAAGAATTGAATATATGTATGTATATGTATATATATATATATTATATAATTATATAATTCATTACAGTTTAATTGAAGTGTTAGTTGACAAGTTCTTACTTTGATTTTATATCAGTATTTTGAAATGTTTATATTGCCATTTCAGTTCTTCTACTATTGGTGCATAATAATATTTCAACATGATTGCTTCCCTTGGTCATCCTATTTTATTTTGTGTGTTTAAAAATATTTCCTATGAAGATGAAATAGTCTATAGTATTGATTGTACGATCAAAAGTCTCCAGGCTGTAATCTCAGGAAAGAGCCCCTGAGCACTACTGGAGGGACTGAGGAAGAGAGAGAGCAGGAGGAGATTGAGCATGTGGCCCAATCTGGGTCCTAGTAGTAAAGCTGAGAAGTACAAAGAAAGAGATTGGGGTCAGTCTTGAGAATCTTTGTTCCCCAAAGCTCTCTTCACCTATTAGACATAGACATAGCAAATCAGTCATTGTCTCATACTGGGCAAATTGATAATTGAAAACTTCTTTGAATATACTTAAGCTACCACATCCTGACTTGTTACAGTGCTCACCTGTGTGTTTATATATATATATATATATATATATATATATATATATATATAATATAATTATAATTACATGTAATTTATAATTATACATAATATATAGTAGGTAGCTAACTCGGCCCTATTATTACATAATTGTATTGTTTAACTTAAGATAAACATTGGGTTGATGAGGAAGCTCAGTGAGTAAAGGCACTTGCTCTCAAGTTTATATCCCAGACTCCACATGGTAGAAGGTGGGAACCAACTTCCACAGTTTGTCCTATGACTTTTACACATATGCTCCATGACACTTACGTGCACACACACACACACACACACACACACACACACACACACACACACCATCGCCACCACCACCAAATAAAAGTAACAATGAATGTTTGACTATGAAATATCACCTCAGATCTATAAGGATGGCTGTTAATCAAAATGGCAAACAGTAATAAATATTTTGAGGGTATATGGAAATAGGAACCCTTATCTATTACAAGTGGGAATGTAAAATGTTGCTGGCGTCCTGGAAAATAGTTCTTTAGAGGGTTAAACATGAAATTACCACAAGACCTATGGATTCTATATCTAGGTTTATGGCCAAGAAAGGTGAGAACATATGTGCACACCAAGACCTGTACATATATATTCATAATGGGAAACAACTCAAATGTTCATTAACAGTTGGACTAGAAAAGTAAAATCATCATACAATGGAATATTGTTTGACAGTAAAAAAGATGAAGTACTGATATCATCTACATCGTAGCTGATCCTTAAATATATTATTCTAGGTGATAAAAGCCGGTCACAGAGAAAACCTCTTGTATGATTCTAATTATATGAAATGTTGAGACTATGCACATGCATAAAAGGAAAATTAGATTAGTGGTTGCCTAGCACAAAGAGCTGGGTAGGAGAATGGAATTAATTGTTAATGGTTACTCGTGTTCTTGGGAGGATAATGAAAATGCTCTAAAACAGATAGTGCTCGTGTTTGTATAGTTCCGTGAGCATGCTAAAAGTCATTTGTCTGGATCATGTGTGGATTGTTTAACTGCCACAACCAGTTGCTTGAGTATTGACCATGTGGTTTGCATCCTGAAATCCTCACTAGGGACATCAGCACATGTACAGTGAAGCCAGGGTCCAGCTGGGGATCTGCTACTTCCAATGGAGGGTACCTACTATCACCATAATCAGAACCTCAATATGTCTATTAGGTACAGGGAGAGGGGTTAGCTAGTCTCGGTAGGGGCTCCCTGTGGACGAGCAGTCTCTGGGTATAAACACCCAGGAAGAGGAAGCAACAGTTGTTAGTCTCTGAACACTCTAGTTGGTTGTTCATAAACAGCCAAACACTATTTGGCACCCCTCTTCAGGTTGGCCATATGGAGAACTGGTGTCTGTGACAGGGCTATGCCCATCTCAACAAGATACATTCACTCAGAACTTCATTCACTGATGCTCCCTCCGCCTTTAACAAACAAGATAGGTGTTCCGTGTATAGTCACTTCTAATATAGGAATTTCTTGTTTTGTCTTGCTTATTAACTTTCTATTATTTGGGGGTTTTATGCTATTATTATTTTTAAGAATCCTCATACATGAGTACTGTAATTACATCCTTTCCATCCCTTGTTCTCTCCACTCTAAGCCCTCCCATGACCTCCTCACTCCCTCTCAATTTCATGACATATGTTTGTTTAGGGATGACTACTTGGGATTGGCTAACATATGGGGAGCTTGTCCCTGGAGAAGGCCGATTCTCCCTCTCTTAGTGATCATTAATTGTTTGTAGTACTTCAATTAAGAGTGAGACCTTCTGAGATGTCCCCCATCAATACTGACTTGTCAGCTGGTGTATTCACTGTGTAGCTCTTGTTTAGGGGACCATATCGTTAAGGAGTTGTGAGTGTGACTCTGTCATGTATAGAGAACACTATCTTGTAGCCCTCATCCTGGTCCTCTGGCTTTTATAATCTTTCTTCTCCCTCTTCGACCATGCTCTCTGAGCTTTAGGTGTTGGTGTTGAATTTAGATGTATCAGCTGGGGATAAGTACCTCACATTCTATTGTTCTCTACACAATTATCAGTTATATGTTTCTGAAATATCCATTTTGCTGAGCTATACTTATCTGTGGATACGGATATATATTCAGAATGCAGTTGGGAATTACACGGGCTTAGGAAAGTAGCAGCAGTAAGCTGTCCTCTTGGGTCCATGACCTCACCAACTATAAGTAGTTGCTTAGGTTTACAGTGACAGGTGTGAATCTCTGAATTCTCTCCAAGCATTGAATGGGCATTAAGTCCACTTAGATGGCTGTTGATTACCCCTGAGAAAAAAGCATTATTTTTGCACCATGGATTATGTCTTGTCATGCTGGTCACTGTTGTGGTTCATAGACTTTACAGCTGGGTAAGACTTTTAGTTTCTTTACTCCCTTGGCACGTTTGGACGCCATGAGAGCTAGGCCTCAGGATAAAGGCTTCCAGGTCAGTTTCAGTTTGTTTCCTCCAAGCCTTGTATCTGAAATGTGTGGTGTCTTCAAAAATCAGGTCAGGTCTTCAAATTCTCACACACAAAGTAGGAGAGAATCCTTGCCAACTATATATCTAATAAATAATTGCTAATCAGAGTATACAAAGAACAAAAACAAACAAATAAACAAAACCCAAATTGCCCAATTAAAAATAGGGTATGGATCTGAACACAGAGTTCTCAAAAGAAGACAGAACATTTGTTAAGAAATGTCTTTAAAGTATTCAGTATCCTTAGCAATTAAGGAAATGCAAATTAAAAGTACTTTGAGATTTCATCTTACCCCAGTCAGAATGGCTGAAATCAAGTAAACAACTAACAGCAAGGCCGGTTGAGGATGTGGGAAAGGGAAACCTCGTAGGTGAGATTGTACCCTGGTGTGGCCACTCTAGCAGTGGAGGCGGAGAAGCTAAAGGTAGATCTGCCATATGACCCTGCTCTAACCCCTGGCATATGCCCCAAGGCCTCAGCACCCTACTTCACAGATACATTCCCAGCCGTGTTCATTGCTGCTCTAGTCACAATAACTAGCTAGGAAATAGAAAAAAACAAACAAACTACATATCCTTTTACTGATGAATGGGTAATGACGATGTAGTACACAATGCAATTCTATTCGGTTTTTAAAAGAAGAAAATTGCAGATAAATACCTTTTTTTCTTTGCCTTCTTATGGCCAGCATATCATGATACCACCTCACTTGCCATTTTCCCTGCTTCTTCACCTTGCAGCGTGTGTGGCTCAGAATCAATTTCCTCGGTTACTCTGGGGCAAGGAAACAACAGACCACATCATCTCTTAGACCAGCAGTCTGCCTCTGTGTTGCTACTGCTTTGGGGGTTGAATGACCCTTTCATGGGGTTGCCTAAGACCATCAGAAAACACAGATTTACATTACAATTCAAACAGTAGCAAAATTACAGTTTGTAGTAGCGGTGAAAGTAATTTTATGGTTGAGGGTCACAATACATGAGGAGCTGTGTTAACAGTCCCAGCATTGGGAAGGTTGAGAACCACTGTCTTCGGTCTTTTAAGCTGGGTATAGAAACAGAACCATTTCTCTTAACTAGTGATAAGACAGACATTAGAACTTTTAAGTTCCACTGAGTGTAATAGGACAGTGGGTGATTCATGAATTGGTGAGTTCTCAGAGCCAGAGGAGATGCAGAAAGCTGGGAATGGTGTGGGCTGGCAGCACTGCTGGACATAAATGGAAGTGAGAGGCAGAAGCAGCCCCACTGGTCGCTGTGCCGAATGGGCTTGGTCTCACCAGCTGGCAGCTGTGAATTACTGCAGCATGGTTACTGCGCTGGGCGAGAATCAGCTGTGCTGCTGCTGCCGATACGTACTTTTAAGTTAAGCTCTCAGTTACATACCAAGACTGCATTTCATCAGATAGGAATCAATAAAGAGGCAACTTCAGGCCACATCTACTTAACATTGGACAACGATCTTGACAAACAGAAGGTATTCCATCAGTGTGCTGAAGTCAGAGTCAAATCCCAAACATTGCTACTTGTTAGCTTTGAACCTGTGTTCAAATTACTCTGATTTTTAGTTTCTTCACATACACACACACACAGAGAAAGAGAGAGAGAGAGAGAGAGAGAGAGAGAGAGAGAGAGAGAGAGGTACCTGTAGTATTAGGTCATTTTATGTAGAAAATGTTTATGTAGAAGCTGTTTACATAATTCTTGTTGATTATTTACAGTGAATTATTTCTAATTGAGTGCTTCCCTCTGGAGGAGTCAGAGTATCGTTATGGTCGTTGATCCATGCTCACAAGCATTGTTTATGTGTACTGTTTTCTGACAGGTACAGCATAAGAGATATGATGCAATTCTTAAGCGTTTGCATTGTCAGGTGAACAAGATTCAGTTAAATAGGAGGAAATGGCAATGGAACATCCAACAACTGGAAAAGACTGCAGCTGAGTTAAAAAAGCAGATCGGAGAGAAGGAAGCCAGTGAAATACAGAACAAGCCAGCAGCATTGTGGGAGAGAATACTGTGAAGACCTCTGGACTTAACACATACTACCAGAGGCCTGTCTCAATGACAGATATTTCC
This sequence comes from Rhynchomys soricoides, assembly GCA_019843965.1. NCBI lineage: Eukaryota > Metazoa > Chordata > Mammalia > Rodentia > Muridae > Rhynchomys > Rhynchomys soricoides. Next base: position 9,423,611 of record JADRCH010000099.1, on the reverse strand, counting down.
TTTTTCTTTTTCCTCCTCCTCTTCCTTCTTTTTCTGTTTTGAATCAGGTATCTATTAGTTAAGATGCCTTCCTGCCTATAGTGCATAGCACAAGGTAAACAATACCAGTGTTTACAGGAAGCTAGCAGAGTATATGTGCATTTTTCAAATGTGCATTCCTGAATGCTTGTTTATAACTGTTGAATTCACTGTCTTACAAATTAAAAATTTAGAAGAAACAATTGGGTTTTCAATGACTTAAGTTGCTGAGATAAATAGTTGTCTGTTTACGAATTGTTTATGACTGTCTTAAGAGTAGCCCCTGTATATTAATATTCATGCTGATGCCATTATCTGTTTTATTGTTTCCTCTTTTCTCCAGAAGGTAGCAATCATTTTCCTTTGTTATTAAATAACATATATTAGAGTGCTTCAGTACATAAGATTTGTGTTTACTCTTCAGTCTATAAATTCTTTATTCCTATATTGTGACTAAAATAAAGTTATAGCATCATATGAAGCAGGCATACAATAAAGCTCTTCAAAAAGGTATTTTTCCACATTGAAAGGCAATTTTTTTTTGTCCATGGCAATAAATTGAATGTAAAAACACCTCTGAAAATAAGATTGTTCTCTTTCATGCTCTGTTGGTCATAACTACAGAGAAGCACAACTAAAATATTAATTACTCAAGATACAGTTTTAAAATATTCACTTGTAGGATTAAAAACTTCCAAAGAAGCAACACCGAGATGTTTTGACTTAATCTTCTCACCCTTCTGTGTGCCTACTATTTAGTAAGTGTGTAGCTGACAGAAAGCTTGATTCTAGGAATCTCATTCTGTGTGGTGTTAATAGTCTTAGCCTAGGTGAGCATGGCTTACCACAGTTAACAGTTCAGATGGCTGCCCCTGTGACATAATCAGCTTTGTCCCATCACTCAGCAGAGCTACTACAACTAGAAATGGTTAAGCTTACAGACTGTGGGAGCACTCACAGTGCGCAGCTGGAGACCAGGTTGAACCAGATGCTGCATGACTAGATGTCTGTTAGCATAATATATGCTTACAAGTTACAGTATTCTCATCTCCTTTGGAGTTTATAATTGTGATTGCTAACAGCTTGAGTTATCATTTCAGGAAAATTCACTGTGAAGGAACAGACACAGGCAGAAGATGGTAAGGAAACCAAAGTCAAGTCCGTTCAAGGTTGCCCAGAATGCTTCCGTGGGGATGGTTGAGGCTCTTATCCTATTGGTCTGTTAAAACACTCTGACAGAAGCACTTAGAGGAGAAAATGCTAATTTTAGTTATAGTTCCAGGTTACAGTTCATCATGGCCAGGAAGCCAGGGCATCAGGAACTTAATGCAGCTGATTGTTATTACTTCCACAGTCAGAAGAACATTGAACATATGCATGTTCAGTGATCAGTTGACTTTCTTCTAAGCCACAGTGCACCTAGTTTTTTCTCAAGTTAACGTCAACATTGGGCACATTCATACTGCTGATGGTGCCATATCTAGTCCTATAGCTCCACATAACACTTATATTTTTATCTATGAACAAAAACTATGTAGGAAACTATGCCCGGGGCTGGGGTAAGAGGGCAGGCCAGGGCTTCTTGGAGAGAACCCGAGCTGAAATCTAGTCAAACTGGAACCTTCCAGTTATGTGTTTGAAACTCCATTTTTAAATAATTATAGAAACCAAATAAATTAAAGCTACTTGAGATGAGGTATCATATTTGAGAAAACAATGATCAGCATATTTTTATAATGATGCATTCACTTAATTTCAATTTATAATAGTTAAATCATGTGAAATACATATTGTTCTTTTTAATCATGAAAACTATTTCAGAAAATGCAGGCCTTTCACAGTAATCAAGAAGAAATAGGAACTGGGTATTGTAGCTCAAGCCTGTTGTCCCAGTACTAAGCAAGGCTTTAGACAGGGGTAGTACAGGAGTTTCAGGCCATTCTGGGCCACATCATGTATTTCAGGCCAGCCTGAGCTTCAGTGTGGAACATAGTCTCAAATGGATGAACAAAGAAATAAACTGAAGAATCAAATGTGCTGGTTGGGTTTTTTGTTTGGTTTTGTTTCTGTTTCTGGTTTTGATTTTTGGTCAACTTGAGACACAAGCTAGGATCATCTGGAAAGAGGAAAACTCACTTGAGAAAATGCCTTCATTAGATTGCCCTGTAGGGCAATAGATATTTTCTTGATTAATAATTGGTATAGGAGGACTGAGCCCACTGTGGGCAGTGCTATCCCTGAGTAAGCAGTCCTGAGAGGTATAAGAAAACAGGTTGGGTAAGCTATGGAAAGCAAGCCAGTAAGCAGTATTCCTCTATGGCCTCTGCTCCAGTTCCTGTCTCCAGGTTTCCATCTTGATTTTCTGCCCTAACTTCCTTTCATGACACAAGATGAAATAAACCCTTTCTTTTCCAAGTTGCTTTTGGTTACGCTGTTAATTATAGCAATAAGACACAAACTAGAATACCAACAAAACTAAAATATCCCTAAAATTTTAAGTGTATTAAAAGTAGTATTTCAACACATCAATAAAGCCTAAAGACTTTATAGGAATTATGTTATTTTATTCCTATATAACACATATAGAACTAATATTTTGGGTTTTTTTGTTTATTTGCTTTGTTTGTTGTTGTTGTTTTTTTCGAGACAGGGTTTCTCTGTGTAGCTCTGGCTGTCCTGGAACTCACTCTGTAGACCAGGCTGGCCTTGAACTCAGAAATCCACCTGCCTCTGCCTCCCAAGTGCTGGGATTAAAGGCGTGCGCCACCACTGCCCAGCTAGAACTAATATTTTGTATCAGGCTCTTTTCTGTTGTTGTAACAAAATGCCAGTGTTTTCTATAGAAAAAAAAAGTTCATTTAGGTATCAATAATGGTAGCTGAAAGTCCAAACAGCACAGCTCCTGCTCTGGTCAAGGATTCCTTACCTCTCATGGTGGGTAGCCTCATAGTGGGAACAAATACAGAAAGATAGACTACATTGTCAAATATCAAGTCAAGAAGCCATTGGGGATGAATTGGGCTCCTAGGAGAACTGTTTTGATCTCTTCTGAGGGCATATCACCAAAGAGGTAAGGGCCTGCCACTAGGCCTTTAGCTTTATGACCTCAGCATTACCATAGCAAGCTGCTGGGGAACACATTCAAGTGCCAGTCAAACTGTGATGATGTCTTTCTCATACAGACTTCAGTTTTAAACTCTTTTGGGCAAACACTCCTTTTATAATTATGTGTTTCTTTCTTCTTCTCTTTAGAGGGGTTTAAGTCCCTGGGGAGCCTAAGTTGCTTTGTCAGCAGGGGTGGGGCTCCTGGGTCAAGTGCCATTGTTCAAGCCTTGGTGACCTCTGCAGAAGCGTTTTCTGACTGGTCTCGAGCATCATCTGGTTGTGCTGTACCTGCAGTAACTTGCTATAGTCATGGGCAAGATAAACATTCCATTTGCCACCACTGCTCTTCACATCCACTCACTTGTCTGGTTGTTTGATTTTTTCCAAAACACTCCATTTAAGCACAACCACAAATCCTCTCATTCATTCCATTCTGGTTTTGGGTGTGTTTGCCAACTGCCATCTGACTGAAAACTGGTATTCTATCCTTGTGTTCTTCTACTCTGCTGTGTGCTATAAACAGACTCTTCTGTAGTTCTTTTTGCTTTGAGTATCTTGGCAAATTTTCTCTTTCTCCAAAGCTACAATCTTGCAAAGCTATGATTTCTAGATATTATTTCTGTTGTGGACTTTAAACATCCTAATATAAGGCTCAAAACTAACAAGGAAGCTCTTTGTTTTCAGCAGCGTCTGCCCTGAGCCTGCTAGGTGCCCCTACCTAAATGATCAGAACCATGTAATAAATGAAAGGAAACGTTGGGAAGGAAGAAACCTGCAATTACTACCTCACAATATTAACTTTCAAAATATGTACTCCTTGGGCAAATTAGAGTTAACTAATGTGAAGAGACTGGTATTTTCATGAAAACCCAATTTTAGTAACAATGGAGGTTCCAGATTGCATGTATTAAAGACAGTCACGACAGATATTTAGATGCTTTTATGGCTGATATAAATGACTCTTACATATTATCTTTAGACCAGATTTCTTCCAGGCAATTGAAAACTGGAGCTATTTTTCAATATACTGCATATCTAAAATAATACAAGCAACAGCAAGATGCTGAGTGAACATAGTATTATCTCTGATTTATAGGTGGGCAAATGCAGGCTTACACAAGACTTGCCTAAGGTATTATTGCACAGTTCAATAGGGACAGAATTGAAACTCAAAGTCCCAGTATATGTGCATGGCACTATAAGGAAATAATTATAAAAGTAAACTTCAACTTAACTGTAATGGGCAATAATATTTTTTGTCTTTATCATTTTGATAGATTATAGGCATAAAATAAATTTAGCCAAAGAAAATTTTATGGTTAAAATTGAGCAGCACTGAAAAGCACAAGTAACACTGCATGAGGGTCAGCATCTGGAAAACAGAAAATGGCATTCGGTTTACAGATGTTGCTTTGCAACCTTTTAATGTTCACTCAAGAGATGCCACTCATACCAAATACAGAACTGACTGTTCATCTGTGTTACTGAAGGCCATGCTGATAAGCTTTAGGACTATCATATTGGTAGTCCATTGATTCAGAACAATGTGTAATTATGATTGGCTAGATGTTTATTTTTCAGTTGCTCATTCAGTATTGTTAATATTTTAATTTTCATTAATCAAGCTAATGATTGCCAAAGCTAATGATGAGAAACTGAATGCCACGTGTCTGTCACAAGTAACCCCTGTTTTCTGGATATGTAATTTGTTTCTCACAGCATCATTTTTCTCGTTTGCTGATAAATTTGGCAATGTCAAATGAAAACAGGTTTTCTCAATCATATTAGCTACAGTATAACACTTTAGTTTAGTATTACTGAACCCCAACCAAAGCCAAGAGGAAAAAGTTGTAGCAGATACTCATAGAAACACCCAACATATAGCTAAGAACAAGATGCTACACGTTATTTTTTATTTTTTCTAATAGTACGTTTAAGTGGTAGCTATGAGCTCTAGCTCTTTAGAAAAAGAAAATAGCATATGATTTGGTAATGACAAGGTTGCTGTTTACATAATCCTAGAAAGAAAGACACAAAGTAACAAGACTTCAACCTCCTAATTAATGAGATGATACAATTCAAAAGCAAAGCCAGAGTTTGTGTGATAAATACTTTTTAAAAGGTTTCTTCCCTAGTATACTCAGGCATAAAAATCATGTCAAAATTTGAATAAAACCCTTAAATTACAGAAATTTGCCAGCACTGCTTGTTCACCCAGTACAAAGTAGTTAAGAGGCAGTGATAGCACACTGTCAATCTAAGGTAGAGGTCCAAAAACATTTTCAAATGTAAATAAAGCACAGCCTCTGCTTCCTTCATCTGCTGTTCTTATTCTCCTGGCATTGTTTTACATAGGATGGACATGGCATCCTTGAAGAGGGGCTTCTGCAAGATGTTTTCAGAGTGGTTGCTCCTTGAATCTATAGTTCTTCATATATTTTACATAGAAAAACATAGTAGCTTACAACTTGTAAAGTTATTTTGTCTTCCAGGACAACAGACTCAAGTAGCTCCCGCAAAGATGTAGCCAGCTGTCAGCACATCTACTTGGCTGAAAATCGTTTCTCTTCACATTACCACGGTACAACCATTCTTAAGAGTCTTCCTTGACGAGAGTTTTCTCTGAGGACACTTCCATCCCTTATATGTAATTTTTTTTTTTACTTTGCGAGGCCATTAGGTCACTTTCATTTTAGTTTATGGGTTACACATTTTCACACACACATCCTCAGAAAACATCATCCTTAGAAAACATCATCTTTTTTTTTTTTTTTTACAGCCTTTCATTAGATTATTTCTCCTAGTCTCAATATAATCTATGCCGATTCTTAATGATTAGTTTAATTCCTCCACACCTTTTTGTTTGCTTGGATCTAAAACAGCACTTCCATGCTCAGCCCTTTCCTGTTTCTGCCCAGCAGCCATAATTTGCAGTCTTCCCTGCAGTCTTCCTTTAACTTCGGCTTTTGCTACTCTGTAGCTCCACAGGAAGTTAGATCTCAGACAGTGCAAACATTGTCTTCATTCACAGCCCGCATGGGCAAAGGAAGGCATCTTGACTTGAAGAGCTTCACAGAGGAAAGCTGAAACACTGGAACAGGCTCCGTGCTCTTCCCAGCTCCCAGCAGCTCTGCTCTGATCCTGAGCAGCCCCCTTCCAATCCAGGCTCTTTTGCCTCTGGTTGCTCTCACCTGAGACTTTCTTAGGAAGGATTTTATCCCAAGAAGCACTTCCCTGCAGCTTTGAATCTTTCTTCCTTCCTAGTCTTGCTTCTCTCATTGATTACTCCTGGGAAGACCTCAAGAACAAATCACTTACTCAAGAATTTTCATCTCAGGGTTGACCTTGGGGAATCCCAAGCTAAGTCATCTCGCAAAAATAATGCCACACTGAAACCTCCATTTTTTCAAAGCAATGACTTGTTCTGTCCATTCCTCCCCCAGGTCAGCTTCATTCACAACAGGAAAAAAAAAAAAAAAATAAAGAAAAAAAGAAAAACATGTTGAACCATGGAAATCTCATCATTGGCCATCTGTTATCTGGTGTGATTTTAATATGATTTATTTATTTTAAGTAAAAAGGCAAGCCGACAAGAATTACATTGAATTAGTATATCAATGGAAGTACACTATTAGCTTTCAAACTAATCACTATTTCATAATCTCTTTTTATATTAATGTCCTAAAGAAGTACCATGTTGTGACAAACAGTAAATTAAATAGATAAATCTTGACCCTGAAACTCTTAAGGTAAAAGCTTTAGTGTAGTTTCAACCGTGACAAGGTCACATGACTATAGATAAATTTGTTTCAAAATTCATACAAGCAGTTTTACAAAAAGGCAATATTTAGGAAAATGTCCCAGCTACTTTCATTCCATCTAGATGACAAAGTAAAGCGTACACCCTCTCTGATACTGTGTCCTCATGTTAGCATGCTGGTTTCTCAGGCCACTTCCTGTCTTTCCTATCACTTAAAATTAGCATTCTTCACCCCCAACACTTTGTTATTCCATCCATAGCTCAGGAACACTAGAGTAATGATCTGGTGCCTATCAAGAACAATGAACTCGGCAAGACACGAGGGAATGTGGATCTGTAGAGCAGAACTTCAAAAGATGCCAAAGCCAGGGCAACCAATATCATAGTACCAGATAATTCACAACACCTTTAACAATATTGATTGCCAACAATACCAGATACATTGTTGATGCTCTTACTATGTCAAAATTTAGGAAGAATTTATCAAAAATAATTTTTAGTGCTGTATATTGCGGGAAATATTTAAAAAGGCACCAGCCCATGCTACTGCCGGCTACTCTCTGCCCTGTCTATCTTGCCGCCTCCATGGCTAGCCCCATGCAGCAACCACCCATCTCGCAGTTCTCTTGCTGCAGATTCTGCTCACATTCCCAGCCCCGGTAAAATCAAAACTCTAGAAGCTTGTAATTTATCAGTCAGATTGATATTAGTAAATTCTCCACTCTCAAAATGCCCACACAATGAATTCAAAACTCAATTGAAATAAACACAAGCTACACCCCTAGATGGGGCAGATGTACCCTACTTATTATTTAATTATCTAAGAAATCCCCAATACTTAGGGCTCCCAGGACTGTGTGGTTCTGGCTCCTATTCCTCTCCTTTAGGTGCCATCTTATCTCTTCCTCTCCTTCCCTTCTCCTCCTCTGTCTCTCTGTCCTTGTCTCTAAAATTCTCAGCCCGCCTTCCTTTTCCACTGCCCAATCAGGGGCTCTCACCTTGTCTTGTGCCCGCCCTCACCTGTGTATAGACAGCAATCCACAGCTGTAGAAATCATTTTTTCGATCATTTTATCAAGTTAATATAACCTTTGCTCTTCTAAACCACAAAACACTAACATTGCTAGTTCCCCAAACCTATGGTATATATAGAGTTTTAAATTATATATTATATTTTTAATGATTACATATTATACATAATATACAATATAATTTTAAACTATTACCTTTGTTAACAGTTCTCAAAATCTATGGCATATATAAGTTAGATCATATATTCATTATATATATTATATAACATAATTATATATGTGAAATAGTATAATTTTAAACTATTAACAATGTTACACAGAAGTGGGGGACAGAAATAAGAATATACCTTGACTATTGGCATTGGCTATGTAACCTAAAATGGAAGGCAGACTAATAGGAAGTAGGCTTATAACAGAACTGATGGAGAAGGCCTCCACACAGTTTTCTCATTACTCCCAAATGTTATACCTTCTCTGTTAGGAAACTGTAGAAAAAGATTTGCCACAAAGCACACACCCATACAGACACACATGAACACACACACAGGAGAGGGAGAGAGAGAGAGAGAGAGAGAGAGAGAGAGAGAGAGAGAGAGAGTGTTCTGGTACAGTGTGAGGACACCATCTACTCTGGTGGGGAAGGTGTGCCAGCAGGACAGTGAGGGTGAGGCACCTCTCTGGTCACATTGTATCCACAGTCGGGAAGGAAGCAGAGAGCCAAGGCTTGTTTTTTGTTTTTATGTTGGAAACAGAGAATAAGCAAATAATTATGACAAAGAGGTGATTTTTGAAGCTGTTTCAAGGAAAGTGTTTGTTATCACAGATCTTTCCACTCATTAAAATCAGAAAGTTTGTATTTTATTCTCCTTTGCTTCTAAACTAGCTGCAGATATCGGGCATGTAGCAAGTGCTCTGATGTATGCTGGAAGAATGGGTGAATAGCATAACCAGCCTGTCATTTAACTCATCTTGTTCCACAAATTTCCCAGCATTCCTCTCTGGGTTCTCCTCACTCAAATCTTACTGTTAATACTGAAGAGGTTTCAAATAAAGATTGAGGATGCAATGCTTCTTCAATAAAGAAAGCAAAATCCATTTTATAAGCAAATAGTAAACACTTAAAAATCTGTCAGCAGCCTGCCCTGCCATTCTCATTGTATCCGGCTCTACCCAACAAATCAACCCTATAATTTAACAATATTCTAGCTCTTGCATAAGCCATGTTTTCACAACTATTCTCTGCCTGAAATTACTCTCTTCACCACCTCGGGGTCGACATCAACTCAGCCTTTAGAATCAAGTTCAATGATTACATCTACTATAAAGCTGAATTACCATTTAGCAAGGCTCAATTGTTCTACAATTTCACAGTTTAGAATTACCTAGAAATCTATATCATCATTTTTGGGATAAAAATAACTGGATTACAGCCTAGAGAATTGATGTAGCACTTCTTGTTTGGAGTGGGTTAAAATATTTTAAACCCTAAAATATTGTGCTTCATTAAAATATATTCTGGAGGCTGGGCAGTGGTGGCGCACGCCTTTAATCCCAGCACTTGGGAGGCAGAGGCAGGTGGATTTCTGAGTTTGAGGCCAGCCTGGTCTACAGAGTGAGTTCCAGGACAGCCAGGGCTACACAGAGAAACCCTGTCTCGAAAAACCAAACCAAATATATATTCTGGACTCTGTGGTGTAATGCTAAATAAAGGGTAGCATCCAAGCCTATGGGTGTTTAGTTCAATATTGCTCATTAGCATAAATGAGGCTCTAGGATACATGTTTGGTACCCGTCGCGCGTGCACACACACACACACACACAAACACACACACACACACACACACACGCACACGCACGTGCACGCACACACATACACACACATACACACACGCGCACGCGCGCGCACACACACGCACGCGCACGCACACACATACACACACACATACACACGCACACACATACACACACACATACACACGCACACACATACACACACACATACACACACATACACACACATAC
>JADRCH010000099.1:9385741-9413576 GCA_019843965.1 Rhynchomys soricoides | reverse complement strand
ACACACACACACACACACACACACACACAGCGCAAGGCTCTAAACGAATGTGAAAACTAATTTCATCGACTTCCAGAGTCTAGTTTTATATGTTTAGACCAAATTGTATGAACATTTACCAGTATACAATGCCTCAGAGGAATTCTTCTTAGGAAAGCGAAGTGACCCTTGCTGGTAGTGACACTAGTGAGATCGGTGTGCTTACCGCCCACGGGACACACATTTTACATTTCTTCATCAGAAGCACTTTAAAGCGTGCTTTGAAGGAAATTTATTTAGGGACAATGTACGTACGATATTCCATCCTTTCAAAGAGAAAACTGTAATGAGCTCTCTGAAAATACTGGGAACAAGCAGGACATTAGGGAGTAAAAGGGAAGTCATTAAAGGTGGAAGCTGTGGGATTTCCCTGGGTATAACTGTACAAATTAATCATAAGATAATGAATATTTCAGATGACTCCATAAAGTGTCACTGCATTTTACTGCGTTTCCATATACTTAGGAATAATATGGAATTTAACTGTAATTCTAATACAGCTTTTCCATGTGACATAATTTATATATTTTCTAATTACATCTGTAGCAAAAACATCATCAAGAAATTAGCTTTCTGTGCCAATTGCATTATTTTTTACAGCCTGAAAATAACTCATTCTATTACTTTTAAATATGCTTAATCTCTTCTGCAAATAACAATATTCCATTAGCTAATGGTTTGAGGGTTCGGGTACTTTTTCTGAGTTTAGACTTTAGCAGGAGCCCTAACTACGCTCATTGAGCCTTGGAGACTAATTTTCTGTACAGAGGGATTTTGAGGCTTTCATTAGGATGCTTCCCAGATGTGTTAATTTTCAGATGCACTTTAGTATAATTATAGCTGCTATAATCAAGGATATTTGAGCAATAAAATGCACAGCAAGATGGAAAAGCAATGAGTAACCAATCAGTAACCCACACTATACAAGCTATGTACTATGTACTATATACCATATGCTATATGCTAACTAAATAGTAACACACATATATAACTATATAATATATATTGTATACTATTTCCTATGTAATTGCTAATATCTCTGAATCTGAATTTAAAATATAACACTATTAATAAGGTGGACACAAATAAAGTCCAAATATTACATATGTAAGTAGTTATTACATATGTAAGTAGTTATAAATATTGACAAAATATGAATTCATTAGTGAAAAGGAGAAGTAGGTCATAAGACATCCGAATGTATTATGAATAATGGATAGCCTACTTATTTTTACTAAAAACATGACTATAAATTGTATTTTGAAGAGCTGGGAATTTAGGCCATGGGCAGGGATTATTTTCTTGGTTAAATTTTCCCAATTTTTCTACCACACTGTGTGCGGTAGAACTTGTAGCATTTCTACCACACACGCCATGCCTCTTTCAATATATTTGGCCTTGACATTATCTTATGAAAGATGCAAATAAAAAGCACGTCTTAAGGTGTAGTCTGATCAGCCAAGTACAGATGTTATCTCTTTTTGGTTTCCTATTAATATAGTCCAAGTTTACCAGGGTTTTTATGGTAACCCTCTCCTGTTGTTCCCCAACAGGTCATTTTGGCATACATCGTGTTAACATTTTCCTGGCCCATGGAAGCATTCTTGCTGTCATGTCAGAATCTTAATAGCTCACCCTAGACATTTTAGAAGAACACGTGGGGTAAAATGTTTGAGAATAAAATTTGGTTTAGGACAATGACTATTGCAATGTGAAATTAAATATTCTAAATAGTAAGATACAGTTTAAGAATATTCCTTTTTTAAATTAAGTTATTTTATTTATTGACATTCCAAATGTTGTCTCCCTTTCTGGTCCCTCCTCCCTGAGTTCTTCACCCCATACCTCCCCCACCTCTGAGAGGGTGCTCCCCCACCTGCCCACCCAACCCCACCTCACCCCTATCAGCTTCCCTCTTCACTGGGGCATCAAGTTTTCCTTCCACAAGATTAAGTGCATTCTCTCTCACTGAGGCTATACAAGGCAGTCCTCTGCTACACATGTACCTGAGGCCATGAACCAGCCTATGAATGTTCCTTGGTTTTTGGCTTAGTCTCTGGGAGCTCTGAGAAGTCAAGGCTAGTTGACACTGTTGTTGTTCTTCCTGTGGGGTTGCAATCCCGTTCAGCTCCTTCAATCCTTCCTCTAACTCTTCCATTGGGGGTCCCCAACCTCAATCCAATGGTTGGCTATAAGTATCTGCTTTTGTCTCAGTCAGTTGCTGATAGAACCTCTCTGAGGACAGCCATCCCAGGCTCCTGTCTGCATGTACAATGTGGCCTCAGTAATAGTGTCAGGATTTGGTGTACACACATGGGATGAATCCCAAATTGGGCTGGTCACTGGGTGGCCTTTCTTTCAGTCTCTGCTTCCTTTTGGTCTCTCTGGAAACCAGTCTTGAACTTGCATTGGCGTGGGTCTGACTTTGCTAGGAACCCCTTATAAATAGAATAATATACTGCTTGGCCTATTTCATATAGCATGATATTTTCAGGGCTTACATATGCATTAGCATTTCCTTCCTCTTTAAGGCCAAATATGACTGTATACTTTGCTTACTAACTCATGTATTGATGACCCTAGGTTGCTTCTGTGTTTTAGCCATTGAATATAATGTCCCTGTGAACATGGATATGCAAATATTTCCTTGAGCCCTGACTTCAACCATGGTTATAAGTCCATATGTATCCCCTCCCCCAGTTCATGTGTTGGAAACTCACTCTCCAGTGAGACAGTGTAGAGGCCTAATGGGGAATATTTACATGATAAGACCTTTGTACTCATATAAGGATTAATGGCCTTAGAAAAATAACTGTCTTGAGTGGGCGAGGGCAGAGATGTATCTTTCTTGTGTCCTACTTTAGGCTACATGAGAATGCATCAGAAGGCCCTCACAGTCCCTGGCCTTTATCTTGGTCTTCCCAGATTCCAAGACTATGAGACAAACATTATTTCCTTGTTAAATTATCTAGCCTCGGGCATTCTATCACTGTGACACAAAGCAGACTAGAATACCAGAAGTACAGCACGCACTATCTTGTGGGAAGCCGCCTGAGTCGCACCCACATTCGCCATTACAAGATAGCGCCTACATCTGGCCGAGGACAAGTTGTAAACAGGCTAGTGCGCATGTACCTGGTAATTTTCCACCTCAGAGTCTCAGCCTCTCTCGTGGGGGCATCTGGCCTGATGCGGGGAGCCAATGGGGAAGCTCCATGTCCCAGGCAAGCGCTGTGACCTATATAAGGGATGGGCGTTCTGTTGTTTGGGGTCTCCACTCGTGGCAAGCTTATGCTCTCCCTCTCAAGATGCATTAAAGCTTTACTGCAGAAGGATCCTATGTGTGCCGAGTTGTTCTTGCTGGCGAGACGGTAGCGCGGGACACTATCTTATGCTGGAATGTTCCTGCAGGGTGTGTGTTCACTGTTTTTTAAGGAGCTACCGTCCCTTCCCTGCACTGGCTGCTCCATTTATACTCCCACCAGAAAACAATGGTTCTGGGCTCTCCACACGTCACCAACACTTCTCTTCCCATGGCAGCCATCTTCCTGAGTGTGACGCAGGATCTCATTGCAGTCCTGATTTTTATTTCCCAGGTTGTGTTCCACAGCTTAACAAGTGGCTATTGATTATCTGCATTTGATAGACCCTGGGTTGCTTCTATGTTGTAGCCACTGAACATAATGCTGCTGTGGACGTGGGCGTACAAAGATGTTGGAGTTGTGGCCTTCACAGAAGAAGTTTTGATATACACGATTTGTTGTAGTCTACTTTGAAGAAATGTTTGTTCAAATTCTTTGCCTATTTAAAATATCAGCATGCGCTGCCATTGTTATGGCGTTCTTACTAAGGAAAGAGATAGTTTTTTTTTAAATGTTTTCTCTCATTCTATAGTTGCCTTTTGCTTTGTTCACCAAGCCCTTTGGCATTCCAAATTTTGAAATTTTTGTAATGTTCAGTTCATCTATTTCTTATTTGAGGGGTTAGGTGTTATATCCAAGAAATCTTTTCCAATCTTTTTGCACAAGATAAGTTTGTACTAGTGACTCATTTTTTTTTTTTTTTTCTGCAACAAGATTTCCCTGTGTAGCCATGGCTGTTCTTAAATTAGCTCTGTAGACTAGGCTGGCCTTGAACTCACAGAGCTCTTCCTTCCTCTGCCTCCAAATGCTGGGATTAAAGGCGTGCGCCACCACTGCCAGCTATTGTTGTTACCTTTCTATTGCTGTAATAAGGTAACATGACCAAAGCAACATTAGAGGAGTTTATTGTGGCCTTAAGTTTTCAGGTTAGAGTTTACAATGAAGCTGAAGTCACAGGCGGCCAGGCGGCAGCTCACACCGTGAACCACAAGCAGGAGGCGGAGAGCACTACCTCGAAATTGTGCACATCTTTTGAAACCTCAAAGCTGGCCCCCCAATGACATACTTGCTTCAGCAAGGCCACACCATCTCATCTTTTCCAAATAGCCACCACCTGGGGACCAAGCCCTCCAAAGCCCAGGACTTACGGGGACCCTCTCATTCTAGCCACCCCAGAGCTTGTCTGTCTTGTATTTAGACCTTCCGTCCATTAGGAATTTATTTTTGTATGACGTCTAAGCTAGGGTTGAACTTCCACTTGATCCGTGCACCTGTCTAAGTCATTTCCTCAGCACCGTTTGTGGAAAAGCTGTCTTTTCTTTAGTAAATGTTCTTGGCACCCTTGCCCAAGACCGTCCTATATGTGAGGGCTTCCTTCTGAGGGCTCTGTTACAGGGAGGCGGCTGTTTTGATGCTGCAAATCGTTTCATTTGTGACAGAAGTGATGCTTTTTTCCGACTGTCATTGCCTTCTTAGCTTGTTTATACTACTCACTTTTCCATAGGAAGTCTGTTTAATTTAGCAGTTTAATTACACAATCACTTTCCTCATCATGCCTGGATTATAAAGAAATGGGGTGATATTTCTTTCTAGTATATAAATAACACCATGTCAGTTCATCCAACAATTGTCATTTTCAATTCTATTATAAAGTATTCAGAAGAAAGAAAAAAAAAAGCCCTCGTTTAGTAAATCCAGGTGTCTTAGTTTTGGTTTTATTGCTGTGAAGAGACACCATGACCACAACAACTCTTGTAAAGGAAAATGTTTAATTGGGGTCAGTTTACAGTGTCAGAGGTTTAGTCCAATATCGTCACGGCAGGAAGCAGAGTGGTGTACAGGTGGACATGTGCTGGAGAAGGAGCTGAGAGTTCTACATCTCCAGCTGAAGGCAGCAGAAGGAAACTGTGTGTCACACTGTGTATCTGGAGCTTATCAGACCTTAAAGCCTACCTCCACAGTGACGCACTTCTTCCAACAAGGCCACACCTCCTAATAGTGCCACTCCCGATGGGCCAACCCTTCACATTCGTGAGTCTATGGGGGGTATTCCTATTTAAATCACCACACCAGGATAACAAAGCAGATTGGAAAGATGACAGAAAGACTGTTGCAAAGTTGGAATGTAGTCTTTGATGTGAGTGATGCTGATGGTGACAGGCACTGTTTTGGGTTCCATTGACTATACCAAGTACTGTACATGCTCTCTGTATCTGCACACATATCCTTATATATGAAGAAACATTTTTGAGATCTTTAATTTTAGTTACATTTGCCTGAGTTCTAATACATGCTTTACTAGATTTAATACCAAACTATCAACTAATGGTCATACAACTTTGAATGAGTTTCTTAATATTTACTAGATCTCAGACTTTAAATTTGTAAAGCATGAGCCAGCCAGGGCTATATAGCAAGGCCCTGCCTCAAAAATATAAATGTATAGTGTAGAAATAAAACAATTTATTTCATAGTCAATATGATAATAATTATAAAAACTTGTAGTGAAACTTTACTACTAATCACTGATGTTCCCACCACGAATCCACAATTTGTAATGAAATTCCAAGAATTATGAGAAATCAAATCAAGTCACATAACTAGTATGTGTCAGAACTGGAATTAAAACCTGAGCTACAATTTATTTTTATTTCAAAATTTCTACCTTTCCATTTCATTAGTAAAAAAGCAAGGTTTACTTGATGCTGGCTTTAGAAATGTCTAGAGTAGAGGTGTGCGGCCATGGATCACTTTCATGACTAGGAACAGCGGTATTTAAACAAGGACTTTTGTGTTCCGAACATTGTGCATGGCCTCCTCCCTAGGATCATTTGGAATATTTTAGAGCTAAGGATTAGGCATAGCCTCAGAAGGGGGCACTGCATGGGTCACCAAGCTCTGGTAGTGGAGCAGAAGCACTGTGCGTGACCTAGTAATAAGTGTGTTCCATCTGCACAAACGGTGGTACAGCTGGTCAGAAGTAGTCAAGGCAGGCCTCTGACACAATAGGAGCTGGGAAGCCTGGCTCACGGGAATGGGTGGAGTGGATAGTGGGAAGCATCGATTCCTCAGGCCTCACATTTCCATAACAGGAAGAAAATGTCCACACTTCTCCCCAGGAATGGAAACTATTAAAGGCATGCTGCCAGCTTATCTCTGATCTGTCTTTTTATCTCAAGTAGAAGAGTGATTTATTTTTTGTAGGTTGTAAGAAGCTTAGCGTGTGACTCTTCTGTAAGGCACCCTGTACACCAAGTGCATTCTGGGCTGCTATTGTCAGAGAAAATTCAATATAACAAGGCTTTTGACCAAATATCTATCAATATGTTCCCCAACTAACTTCATCAGTAACAGAATTAACATTCTGATTGTATTTGTTCATTTTTTAAAAATGAGATGTAAACAAAAGGCTAGAAATAAAACAATTACTTACGGGGTAGCAAGATGGATCAAGAAAAGGACTTTCTAGAGCATGGGATTTCTGACCACACCGGTGTTATTTAAATACTTAGTCAGAGGAATGCTTATGGTAGACTGTTATTTCTTTGCACAGTTGAGTTCCAGAAACCCAATCAGATCATCAGGCTGGGCCGGAAGCACATTTACCCCCCTGAGCCATCTCTCTGCTGCTAGTTTTCCAATTTATTTTAAAACCAAATCTGATGTCTCAGATTCCAAGTAGAGTACAGATGTTTACCGAACACCTAAGATATTGCAGAAATATTCGAGAACGCCACATAAATATGTAGCCTGATTGGTTAAGTGGTATGCTTCAGAGTCATTTATTCAGCAATTGTTCATCCAATAAATAGGGATATCCCTACAGCATAATACAATGTAGGGTGTTAGTCTTTTCTCTCTTTTTCTCTCACACTCTGGTGTGCTAGTAAGACTTGAAACAGTACAGCAACACAGAAAAGATGACTATAGTGAAGTTCCCAGTGTGTCCTGAATTTTCTCAAAAATTAACATTGGCTGTGGTTGACAATATTTGGATGAAAAAGAAAACACAGATTGTGTCAAACCAGAGCTGCTGTGTGCTGGAATAGCAGAGCTGCTGTGTGCTGGAATAGCAGAGCTGCTGTGTGCTGGAATAGCAGAGCTGCTGTGTGCTGGAATAGCAGTAGTATGCCATGCTGGTGCAGTCAGGGTTGGGAGGCGGCGAGGCTGGGTAATATGTTACAGGAAGGAGGGAGGAAGAATCTTTGAGTCAGAGATTCAGTGAGGAGAGAGGAGGGCAAGGGGACATACCTCTGTGGATCCACACTGATGTCTCATCTGCTGCTAGCTAGCAGTAGCTTTAGCCATTAGGCTGTTTCCGACAAGAAATCAACTACAGCATCCCTTTTTATACAGGGGCCTGTGATTATTACAACCTACAATAATCCTGTCAGACTGTACTTCCAACATAAAGTCTTAAAAGGATGCTGTACTCTGCATCACTAAGCGGATCCCTTCCACAAGGCAACCCTCAGCTGAGCAACCTATTGCTTCAAGTTAAAGGGGAGCTTACTAACTTTGGAGCAAGGAAGGAGGCTTGTAATAGACCCAAACTTTTTCTGTTTTAAAGTCTTAAGACATGCAACATAAGTATTATGAGGTGGCATGGTAAAAAAATGTGAAGTTTTCACGTAATATCAAATGGCAGCCAGTGGATTTACACTACCTCTAGAGTACAAAAAGAAGGAGCCGGGGGAGTTTTGCTTTCGATAAATGATTGAATAAAACCTGCCAGGATACATCCTCTACCCCCAAAATCTGCAGCAGGTCACACATAGTGACAGAGTGGCCCTGAATCACAAAGTCTCTGGTAGTTGGTAGATTGTAAGAGACCTCAGTAATTCACTCAGGAGTCTACTCAGCACCCCAAAGCTCCAGGTTTCCTTACAGAGGAGATGGGCAAGTTTGGCTCAGGTTGCTACACTCCTGACCTACACTCCCTACCTTTCCTATCACTTTGACAGATTTACTAACATAGTTAGCAAACATGTCTACAGAGAAGCTACTTTTTACATGCTACAAGCATCCAGAGTGAAAAGATACAAGATCCTTGCAGTTTGGGAAGCTTATATTTGATTAGAGATGGCAGATGTCAAAGGAAACCGGGAGGGTAATTATTTAATTACAAATGTAAAATATTCTCTTCTGCCTCTTTTACTCCACCCATATGAAGTATGTGTAGAAAGTAAGCATACTAGTGTATAAAATACATTTGTGATTATGTTGTATTTCTTTATTACATCCAAGAGCAAAATCCAATCAGAGTAAGAAATAAGGAAGCATTGAGTTCTACCAAAGATCAAAGTGGAGCTGGATAACATTTTGATATAAAATTTACACAGAGTACTAGGAGGGAGGGATGAAAGGGAGGCTTTCCTCAGGAAGGTCCTGAACCAGGGAGATGTTATAGGCAACTTTCATGAAATAACCACACATCCAGGGAGGTAGCCAAAGCCTAGTGTGGAACGGCTGCAGACGCTGGTGGTGATGAGTGGGAAAGAGGATACGGAGGCATCTCAGGGCAGCATCTGTACTTCAGAGGAACAACGCGCACGCGCATGGAAAGAGGCGACACTCTTCCGAACGAAGTCAGTGAGCGCCTGCTGTCTCCGTACTGTCTGGACTGCGTTCCGTGACTGTTGCCCTACCACCTGGACACAGCTCAGATGGCTCTCCCAGCATTGCTGGTCTTGTTGAATCACAGTTCTGGTATGTCTTTATAGGACTCTAAGTACGATTCTGATTCTCCCTCTTTCAGTTAAGGGTTGACTCCATGGTTAGTTGAGGTGTGGAGAATATTCCCATTGCTGTCCTCTAAATCGCAGCTTCAGACATCACCATGTTCCTCTCTCCTTACTGGACGGTAAAGGCTGGGATTGAAAAAGCAAGGACCCATTCACTTCTGGTGTTTGTAGATCTGTCTGCAAGGTCATAAGAATGTTGTCTCTCTCCTCCCCTCTGCACGTTTAGGTGTTTTCCAAACGACCACTTCCCACCTCCCTTTCCTCCTCCTCTGCCCTGGTGATGCTACATAGATTTCCTGCCCAAGTCTTTTCACTTCCACAGACAGACCCTGGAGTTGATTCGTCTGGCTCCCCTCTAGTACACACTTGGTACTAGAAGGGTCTCAGATCAGTGACGCATCCAATGGCCGACATTGCCACAGGTGTAGAACAAGTTGATTTTCACTCTCTATCAAGAAGCTGAAAGAAGGAGTTTTCTTTTTCCTCTCCAATTTTCTATTCTTTACAAGTGTATGTATCTAAGGCTAGCCTCGACTCTTATGTAGCAGAGGATGACCTTAACTCTGAATTCTCTTAACCCCACCTCCTGAGTGCTGGGATTACAGGCATGTGCAATCAATCTATTAGAGCCAGGGGTCGATCCCCAATGTGTTATGTACACTAATGAACACCAAACCAACAGAGTGTCATCCCTAGCCTTGAAAGGATTATTTTTAACCAGTTTGTAACCTTAAAAATTGTGAGAGCCAATGGAAAAAAAAAATCTAGTTTTTTATTCAGGTGCTTAAGAATAAATATTTTTGTTTGATTCATTTTTGTGGTACTAATCGTGCTAAACAAAGGCTCTGCCACTAAGCTAAGTCCTTTTTGTATTTTTAATTAGGGGACATTGTCTAGGTTGCCTAACCTGGCCTCCTACCCCTCCTGTAGCTGATGCAGTCAGCCTCCAGAATATTTGGAATCACAGGGCGACACCACTGGGCCCATCTCAGGATTTCCTCCGTGGGGTAGAGAGAAACGGCTTTCTCTTCTCTCTCCTCCTAAGCTTATTCTTTTCTCCTGCACGCCCCTCCCCATTTATTTCCTATCACTTCATCGGTCGTCTGAAAATGTCAAGTCACTGTTAGTGACTAATTGTCACAAAGCTGGCTCTGCTCACCAGGTATAGTCTAGGCTTTCCCTTGTCCTTGTAATGGCTACAGAGGACCATCGTGCTCTGACAACTACTTCCTGTTCTCTTGATCTTCTATGTTAATTTAGAAGCTAGCAAGGAAGCCCTTTGTTCTGCTCTGGGGAAAAAATCTGGGCATTTGTCCAATATTAATAACAGTGGTAAAAGAGCATGAATCCACACCTAAAAGCATACAATACTACTGTGTCACTGCCTTCCATTTTCTCTCTCAAGAGCTATCAAGTGCTGCTGGGTCAATGGCAAAGAGAAGGAAGCTACACAAGTGAGCCTGCGAATTAAAAAGAAAGCTGCATGGTCGGGGCCTCTGGAGAGTCCCACTCCTGTGCCCCTGTCTTTCCCTTTTCTGACTTATCAAATCTTTTTTATTTTATTTTTTTAGTTACACACTTCCGAATCCTTAGAATGGCAACAAAATCTAAACCTAGCAAATTCTGATAAAATTATTTAAAATATAGAAAGAGAGGGATAAAGAACAAAGCAGGTGAAAATGATGGCTGCCCTTAGCCTCCTCAAGTATAGTTAGGAGGGTAAAATGGTTTCCTGTCACTGCAGGTCAGTAGTTGATGTGCCTCTCCACGACACATCCTTCAGTTAGTTAGGAATTCTTTTACAATTGTTCACAAAGTTCCCGGTGCACTTATAAAGGCCTAGTCAGTGAAATTGGCAAACAAAAATGTTCATTCTTTAAATGGTTCAAAAACACATTTTATAAACCCATTATGCATTCCATACTACCTAATTTTTCGTGATAAACTAGATGTTAGACATGTAGATTTTATGTTATTATCATTCTCATTGATTACCGACCAAAATATTAGTGTTCTAGTAGTGTTGAATGCAATTAAGCGATTTCAAATTATATAGGAGGATACTCTTTCTTAATGTGAGTCATTTTATTCTAATGAAGTCCATTAGACACACATTTATTTGCCATTCACACATACCCCAGACACTTTGTGTACTAGGCAAGATATAGCAGTAGGCTGAGAGCTATCCCACACTATTGTACTGGATGGCAATTCACATCTAAAATCCTGGCAACACTACAAAGCCGGCAGTAACCCAGTTTGACACAATCACCGGCCTCATCATGGGCTGGGCAGGACATCTGAGTGGGGAGAAAGGCTCTAATTCTGTCCCAGTCACATTTCCCTAAAAAAAAAAAACCAAAAAAACAAAAAACAAACCATATCTTCTGACTTTCATTTCACCAACGGTAGATGTTGAGTGAAATGTTTTGGAGGACAGGGAACATGGGCAGAAATTCTCAAGGTTGTGTTTTAGGAGACTCTTCTATTTCACACCAGTTTATAATGTGTACATTAACTAGGCAAGTTCATTAACTTGTTTGGGAATCTCAAACCTTGAAACTTTAAAGTAGTCAAGGACTCTATTATTCCCAGAAGATGTCAGAAGTAGGCCAGAGTATAAGTAAGTGCACTGTACATTGTGTTTATATATTTTATTTTATTTCAGGTAATCTATGTTCCTCTTTGCTTGAATTTTGTAAATAACAGAACTCACATATATTAATTTTTAATTATACCTTCAGCTGGGATTGTGGGCCATGTGTGCGGGAAAAGGAAAAGTAGGATCCCTTAGCAGAGCACAATATAAATCAGAGAGTAGAGTGTTCTCCATTTTCACTGACACTAGGAGTACCCAGGAACATGTTTAAAACATTAAGTCCTTGGCAATGTTACGGGCCAAATGACTCAAACTTGCTTAGGGAACCTGAGCATGACCATTTTACAAAGTTATGTTTCTAATGCATAGTTAGAGCCGAGATCCACTGGACCGGATACACTGGCCATGCAGTAGACGGTGTGGTTATGACTTTGAGACACCCCGAAGAATGGGCGGAACATGTTTGGAGAATGAGATTGACTGACAGGTCTATATAAAGGATAGCCTGCTGGGTCATTCTGAGTGGTAGAAGAGGCTGCTGGATCTCCAAGTTAGAAAGGGGAGTGACTGCACTGCCACCTGAGACATTTCTCTGCTGTGATTCTGCAGTGACAAATCTTCTGAAGATACAAAAGTCCTGCATGTTTCTAATTTATTATTTTGCACCGTTTCCAGGACTTTTGTTGTACATTAACATTGAGTACAGTAGCAGAGGATAGCCTTCAGCCTGTCATTCTGTCTTGCCTAGTACACAAAGTGTCTGGAGTATATATGAATCAGTGCTAGCGAGCATATTAACAAATTGTTAATATATTATGCCTGAGAGGAGATGTGAGGGATAAAGTTGCATCACATGAGCTAATATTGACTGTGTACTCTGTGAGTTATTGGGAGATACAAGTAGAAGGAGCTCCTAACTCTAATGAGACTATGTCCTTAGGTTGGAAAACATCAATGTAAAGTAATAATGCTTATGGTACATTCTCGGCCAAATTTTCTCTCTTAGATTACTGCATGTGTGTGTGTGTGTGTGTGTGTGTGTGTGTGTGTGTGTGTACATGTAAAGATTACATGTCAATCTCAGGGGACATTACATGTGCCTCTTTTTTCTTTCTTTCTTGTGAGACAGTATTTTGCCAGCCTGGATCTCTGCCTCCCCAGTGCTGAGACCGCAAATTCCCACACAGCTTAAGAGCTACTTCGAAGTGGTCTATGACTAATTATGTACCAGTTCAGATGACCTGTGCTATGACTTTGGAGAAAGGAGGTTAGCTCAGATAAGCATGACAGTGCTTACATTGGACAAGGTTTTATGAATGAACTAGCTGTATATAGAGGTGCCCTTGGACCTGGGGATGAACATCTTTGTTACTGTAGAGAGGAGAAGTCAGAGATACAGCTGTTTTGCTGTCTTTCGATGTATCTACCTAGGATAGTAGAAGTGGCCAGTTCCAAGGAATCAACTACCACAATAGGCTCAGTAACCACACTGCTGTCCAAACTGCCTTACTGTTCAGAGTGTACTTTGCCCCAAGCACACAGGAGGCTCTCTGCTACAAAGAAGCTTTTATGAGGCAGGGGACATTTGATCTGAAGAAGTAGCCATAAGTTTGAAAACAAAACATTGGATGCAGAATGACTTGTCTACTGGTGTATAGCAGTGCATGACAATGTAATGCTTTGGGTTTCCAGACTTTACATGCTACCCTGTGGGCTGGAGTTAATTAAAAGCTGGCATTCTGGAAGAGATTAGTTGCCACAAGAATCCCATCAAGATTGGGATAATGAAAGGGATCAGCTGACAGGGAATGAAAGGAATCAGTGGATGGAGGAGCATGCAGTGGCTTCACTGGCCATGAGGAAGGAAGGGTCCTGGGTGGGGAGTCAGCCAACATATCTTGCCATGCTTCCTGGTCCAAGGATTGTCTGTGTAGGAACATCCTGAAGATTCACTGGAGCTACAGCTGACCACAATGGAGACACACCAAGGTGGCCTGGCAGATACCCACTGACTCAGACTCACTGACATAGAGCCTGGGGATGCATAACGCTTTAGACAGAGAGGTACTGACGTACTAAGAAAAGCTTGGATATCAAAAAATTCCTCATCTCAGTAAACTCCCAAGGTCAAGCTGATAATGCAGTTCAAGGCCCACAGCTTGACAAGTGCTATACGTGGTTGTTGAGTGGGTCCTCTTGAGCATGAGTGTGATGACAACAGGTAAAGACAGTCAGGTGATTCACCACATAGAATTCTCCTATGAGGAGAGCTGGTGATGATACAGCCAGTTCTGCTATGGTGTGGATATGGTTTTAACACATCTCTCAGGGGTCGTGTGTTATGAGCTTGGTCCTCTTTGTGGCACTCTTGGAAAGCGTCAAAGCCTTTATCAGATGAGCAAGATAAGTAGCCACTGGACTCTAAATTAGGTCTCTAGAATGGATGATACTGGTCTTGAAAAATGGTCCAACTGATCTTGTTGAAAGCAACATACAAGAGAAGAGTGTAAGGCGTCCATCTGCTCTCTGATGCCCCCACGATGATGGCCTCTGCTACGGTGTGGCCTAGGTAAGGGGGGTTTACAAGAGACTAAACCAATGGAGTTAGCTGATCCTGATCAGCTCACAACACTGTGAGCTCAATGGACATGTTTTCTTCATGAACTCCCCAGCTATGGTATTTTCTACTACAAGAAAGAAACACAAACAACCAACATTAGACTGATAGAAACTCCCTTTCCACCAGGTGGGTGGTGTAGACTGAGACTTTCTGCATATTGTGTGGCTTCCTCACCAGGAAAAGTACTTCTCGTTGCCATTTTCCTTGAAAAGAAAGGATTTCGGGGGTGTGGTGGGGGGGTGTAGATCAAACTAAGGTTAGAGAGGAGATCCTTCAGCTCGGCAGGTAGGATGGATTACTCCACAAACCTGTGGGGTTTCTCTCACGTTTTACCTGGTAATGCCTCTGTACAGGACAATGAAGTTTCCTTTTAGACAGGGTTTCTAAAAAATCATGGCAGATTTCCTTGAAAGTAACTGTTCCATATTTATTAGTGATTTCTCATAGAATGTATTCATAAGAAACAAACACTGGTAAAAATTATCTTTTTGTAGTTTGAAATCTTTATGGATGGTAACTAATGTGTTTTCCCATATATAGATTACACATGCACAACACCATTAGGATCATCTGTTGAGAGAGAGAGAGAGAGAGAGAGAGAGAGAGAGAAACAGTCCAGTAGATGGCACTGTTTACTTCTTTTTACAAAGAAGTCAGAGTCATCTGGCAGTCCCTAAACTGTTGTGTTTTCAAAAATGGTATAGACCCACCCAGCCATTCTTTTTAAAAAAGCATTATTCACAAAGAGCCCAATCATTACATCTTTTCTGGATCCAAACTGGGTGACTGTCACAGTTTATTAACTAGAGATGTACTTAAGAGTTATTAATCTTGTCTGAGGGCAGAAAGCATTTAACTTGCTCCTTTCTCTTTCACTGTTTCTAGAACAGCTGTCTTCTCTTCCTCCACCAACTCAACCCCACACTACAGATGCTAGCTCATCGAGAGAAGCCAGACATGAATTTCAGGCCAAAACTGAACTCGGGCTTAAATAAAACAGTTTGTACTAGGATCACACCTAGCTGCTCTTGAACATTATCTTTGAAACTTTGGAACATGTTTATGAACAAATCCCTGACAGTATTATATCCCATGAAAAACAATTTACACAATAGTTGTGGGTGGGGCCGTGAGATCAGAAGGGACCAGGGATGTGCTTAGGAGTTTGAGTTTCAGCTCTGGTGAGGTAGTCCAGGATATGGGAGTTAACTTCTCTGGAGAACAGTTTTTTCTTGTTTATGGTTGTTACAGTACCCACTAAATCAGAGCACTTTGGTGTGTAACATAATACATAAATTCATCAGATACTCAGTAAATGGCATTTCACACTGTTATACAAGTTTCATCTTCAGATTTGTCTTATATAGAACATTCCTCCAGAACTTCATAGAGTAAATTCCATCACCTCCATTAATAATACGTTTACTTCTAACTTGCCTCCAAGCTAAGCGTTGCTAATTCTCTGGGTTTTCTCTTCAGTAGCAGCAAACCTATATTTTTAAGCTTCCTGGGCTTTAGAGGCACAGGGAGGCAATTCAGTAAGCATCATTTGCTGCTGAAGGTTAAAGCAGCTGTAGCCTGTGATCTCCCACTTAGCTGCCAATACTAATTTACTATATAGAGGTGAGCACATGGCTAAAATGTTGAGCACACTGTCTGTTTTCTCATCTTGGTTTAAGATTATGAAAATTATATATTGTCTACAAAAGCTTGTATTCCTAGTTACTGATAGTTTCCCAACATGAGTACTGAACACATCAAAACCGCCAACATATTCTACTATGAATTAAAATTTTATTGTCTATCAGTATTCAACTCGATTAAAATTCAGAAGCCAAGCAGAAAGATTAATACAATGAACTGGAATATCCAGAAGCAAGAGAATAAATACCACATAGAGAAAAAAAATTACCCTAAGAACAACTTGAATTTTCTATATTTATCCATGTGTATTTGCTTCACTTGGCTGTCAATTTTAATTGGTCTGCAACACACTGTGGGTCTAATATATTCAGAATTTCAATTGTTATCTCTTCCATTTATTATAGTATCCCCAATGCAGTCTATTCTTCACAAATAATAAAGGTTTCTCTTATTATAAGAATAAATAGCTTATTAAATTGACTGCTAGTTTTTACATGCAATGACACCATTCTTCAGAGGCGCAAAAAGAGGGAACCTGTCTCCTTTACAAATTATGTTTTCTTTCTGAGAGCAACAATGATTTATAAAGGTTAGCTCACGGCTAATTAAGATGCTGTAAAGGTTAAAACAAAGACAGGTATATACCAAAATGTCAGGAGCTTGCCACTGGTACTCATCTCTCCCCAGTGCCACTGGTTTTAGATGTCAAGACTGGTTTTAAAAAGAAAGATGCTGGAGCTGGGTATTTGGGGGCGGGGTCACTAGATCTCTTTGTTCTTCTTTCCAGTATGGGTCCCATTGGATAAATCCCCTCCTGTTTTCCAGTATGAAAGAGAGACAAAAAAGAATGAGAGAAACAAAGAAAGAGAGAGAGAGAGAGAGAGAGAGAGAGAGAGAGAGAGAGAGAGATGGAAGGAAGGAAGGATATTCTCTCCCCTCCTCAACCTTCTGCCACACACAAGTATGTGTCTGTAAAATGTTGATGGTTCTAGAATTTCAGAATAGACTAGCTAGCACACAGCCGTCAGTGCAGCTAGAGCTGGATCCCAAGCAGATTTTAATATTATTACTTTTCTTACCTTAGCGACGTATTCTACCTTTCCAAATCAGAGCTTTGCCATCAATAAAGCAATTAAATTAATAATGCATGCCCTAGAGTAAGTGATTGGTGTATTTTATCATAATGACTGAAATATTGGAGATGTTTGATACTTGATTAAAAATTAACTAAAGACAAAAGCAGGCCTTAAAATGCACATTAAAGGCAAAATCTGCATTTTAACAACAAACTAGTTGGTAACAATTATTTCTTAAAGATTTGTTGGAGAAAAATAAAAACAGGATCAGTTGGCAAAACATGTATATGTGCTCTTAAATTCCACAAAAACAACGTTGAAAACACGAAGTAGAGTGAAATGTCTCAGTAGAATGAGCACCAGTGCACATTGCAATACAGCATTGTTTGCAAGCCAGTCACTTGTCCAACCCTATTAGCAAAAATGAGCTCAGACACACCAAGGGTAAGCCTAGCAAGCATTCTTCCATGCCGTATTTAATAAAATTGGTTGATATTAATAAATTCAGATTTATTTATGCTGCTATAAATTTATGCAGCATACATTCCATGTATGTATTATGTGTATATATGCTCATATGTGCACAGATCTATTGTTGTTGTCACTGTTCCCTGTCCACAAATTTTAACTGACATGTAGCTAATCAGTGTATGCAGATTAATGGGGAAGAAAAGGTAAATGTAAAGCATTTAAGTTGGGAGAGCAAAGAGTTGAAAGTTTCAGGTTCTATCCCCTGCATGTTCCCCAGACATGATTTAATATGGGAGACTGCTAGAATTCTCAGATGACTTTATTAAGGGAATAATGAACTTGAACGACCACATATTGGCACTGGCTGAATAAGCAAATTTAGGGCTGTATGTTTTATAGTTTTTGAAAACGTTATTAGGGCATACCCTAAAGCCTTTGTTTTAGTAAGATTTTTGTCTGAGAGAAATGATTTGACAGACGACTTGTCAGTTTTCCTGGGAAGCAAAAAGCAGAGCAGAGCACAGGAGCACCGTGGAACAGTAGTGTATGCTTGTGGGAGGGGCTTTGAGTGGCAGCGGGTGGGCAGGCTCTCACGTTCTGAGAAATGGGACAGCGAGTTTCCACCATGCACTATTTTGAGCAAAAATGCTTATCTGAAGTGTTACCACAATGCAGCGCAAAAGAGATAGCAGGTACAGAAAGGATGCACAGTGTGGGCCTGGTCCCCATATGGCTGCCCATATAAAATATACATGCAGTTATTTGATTTGGGGACAGTCAAGGGTTGTAGGACATTCTTAACAGCTAGTACGCGAACGTCAGCCGTATCTACTATAGCTGACAAGGCTCCTGACAGTCTCTTGACACACCTGTGAGGGTGGCCACTGGGATGCTGGGGCATTCTCACACCCTCAACTCTCCGGTACTTTCCTATTGCAAAATCCAGTGTGTCTGTCCAACACCTTTTCAAGTTCACTGTAATAGACTGGTGTCTCCTGGTGCTTTTGTACCTCTAGCAGAAGCAGGGGACGTGGACAAGAATAGCAGGCCCCTCACTGTAGATGACATGTGTTCTGAGATTGGTGTCTGGGGTTTTCTGGGTAACAAAGAAGATTCAACAGTAAACACTTGACACATTTTCTCAATGAAGTGAAAGGTTTAAGCTATAACTTAATAGCTCTTTTGTTAATCATATGCATTTTGCAAGTTAAAATTATGTCTGTTAGGACAGTGGCCATGTACTTAGGCCAGTGGTTCTCAACCTGTGGGTATAGGGGTTGCCTAAGACCACCAGAAAACACAGACACATTACAATTCCTAACAGTACCAAAATTACAGTTATGAAGTAGCAGCGAAAATAATTTTATGGTTGGGGGTCACTACAACAAGAGGAACTGTGTTAAAGGGTTGCAGCATTAAGAAGGTCAAGAACCACTGACCTAAACTATCAGCCACTGGTAGCAATATGTTGGGAATGACAGGCCTAGAAAGCAGTATTGAAAACCGACATTGCAAGTTTCACTAGATGCAACAGGAATCTTAACAATAGGCGGGGTTTTCAGGGATTGGGCAGCAGCCTAGTTGACAAGGATGTGACAGTTTGCTATGGTTTCAGTAATTACTTCTTGAGTCTTTCTGACTTGATCATCATATTGATTAATTGAGCAACTATTTTCTAAGTGCTTGCTGTGGGCTAGGGTCAAAGTTAGATGCTGTCATACAAAAGCATCTAATGTATCTGCTTCTTGGCGTGTTCGAGATCCACAAGTACTAACTGAGGCTTAAGAGGAGTTGTAATTTTCTTTCTCCTCTACCCATGGTGCCAGCTTGCCAAAGGCCCTTGGGCAAGGCATTAGCCCTTACTCTCAGTTTTTGCTTTGGTTAAGGAAAGATAATAACAAAACTGTCCACTCTATCATTCATTCATATATGTATATGTATATACACCGTGGTTCCCAAATAGATAACTGATGTGGAAATTATACAGTATCCATTTTCAGTTTTCTCCTTGCAATAAATCGAAAGCCATTTTCCCCTATTCACCTCACATGGATGCTGGGCATCTATTGAACCACAATGTTTTCTCCCTGATTTACAAATAGAATCAGACAGAGTTCCTGCCCTGTGGTTTAAGCTGGGAAAACACGTATGATAAAAACACTCAAAGAAGACAAAAGCTGGCCATGACTACTGATGCATTTATAGAAGACCTAAATGCTCTTCCAAGGCAAATGCTATGTGCACTTCCCCAGTCCTTAGGATATTTGCTTCGTGTGCATAAATACTTACACACATGGCATAGAACCAGAAGAAATTAAAATAGAAGAGGATCAAGAGGATATTAAACTGAATAGAGCGGGAGGCGTGAGACCTGGGCCAGAAGAGTCCCGCTGACGTGTTGATACCTATTATCTGCCTTACATATTAGTGAGTCTGAAATGGGGGTACACTGCTGTAGGCATGAGATGGACAGAAACTCTCCTTGCAAGTGGGTTCCTTTCCAGCTTGTAATCACCTGCAATACTATTATTCAGCATTGAACATACTAATATTCAATATTAACAGAAGCAACATCCCCAGATATGCCCATACCTATACAGTGTCTTAGCTTTTATGAAATGCTTTGTGCTAGCAATTTAATTATCATAACAACTTTTTGAGAGGGGGATTGCCGTCATCTCCAGTCTGAAACTGTAAATGTTGGGGTAGAGGCTGGGAAATAATTCAAGAGTAAGACCGAGAGGGAAGGGATTGTGGCTGAACCCCAATTTGTGCCTTTCCCTCTTCAGGTCACATAACTCTATCAGAGACTAAAATAAAGGCGAGGAGTCTGGAGATTAAACGTAAAGGTGCATGTAGCACTTGGGTTGAATTCTGAAGAGTTTACAAGTCAAGTCCATTGGCTTCCGCGAAAAGGGCTTGTGAAATGGCTTCCCAGGTCTACACTGCAGCCTTAAGAAGCATCTCTGTAAAGCCTGAT
The DNA here is from genome assembly GCA_019843965.1 of Rhynchomys soricoides. Lineage (NCBI taxonomy): Eukaryota > Metazoa > Chordata > Mammalia > Rodentia > Muridae > Rhynchomys > Rhynchomys soricoides. The sequence goes on along the minus strand of JADRCH010000099.1, from coordinate 9,393,041 downwards.
TGGTGGATCGTGACTCTGTGCATGTACACTACACGCTTTTTTCACAACATTATTGGGATGCCCAGAAGAGTGCCTTGGTACAGCACGCCCTAAAAAAATCCAAGGCATTTATTATCTTTTTAGCCGCAATGCTAGGAAGTACAATGGGAGGCGAAGGTAGGAATGGCTTTAGAGAAAAATGAGACAAAGTCATAATTGATATTTCAATTTCAAGAATTACATAGGATTCTTAGAAATTTAATAACGATAGGCTAGCCAAATAAGACACAAACGTCCAATTAATTAAGCCTGGCTATCAACAAAGCATCGATATCTCCTTTTGATTTCAGTCTTCGAGTCTCTAGACTAAATTCCTGCAAATCCCCTTCGCCTGAGTCTGGGTAAAAGACAATGACAACTACTGTAGAAAACCAAACCCCAAAATACCCTGTTGGGTGTAGACTAGCATTCCCGTCTACATTTAGTTTTCTCTTTCTTTACAGTAAGAACAAAATCTCTAACAAATGGGAGATCTGAGACTACAATAAGAATGAAATCTGTTTCTCCTGTTCTGGGCTACTGCTACTATTCTGAAAATCTAAAATGTAAATTGCTCCACAAAGCAGCTGCTAAGGGCTAATTTCCATTTGTGTTTCAGGGTTTTCCCTTTTATAATTGTCATAGGGTGAAACTACTGAAATGCTTGTGAATTAATACTACTAAAATATACCCTGATTGCACCACTGTCTGGAGTTTCTAGGCAGAAAATTATCTGCCTAGAAGGGCTCATGACTATATATATATATATATATATATATATATTCCTTTATGTGGTGCTTCACAGAATGTGATGCTACTTCTTTTTTCTTCCCTTTTGTCATCTGGGAAGCAGGAACCTCAGTTGAGATGGTGCTTCTTTTAGGTTGGCTTGTAGGCAAGTCTGTGGAGATATTTTCTTGATTAATGATTGACCCCTCCCACTGTGAGTGGAACCACCCACACCAAGGGCCTAAGATAAGAAAGCAGGTTGAATGAGCTATGGGGGATAAGTGAGAAAACAGCATTCCTTTGTGCTCTCTGTTTCAGTTCCTGCTTCCAGGTCTCTGCCCTCCTCGATTCCTGCCTTGGTCTGCCTCAGTGATGGACTATAATTAGGACACATAATCCAAATGAACCCTTTTCTCCCCGGCTTGCTTGTGATTGTTATGCTTATAACAGCAATAGAAGGGAGACTGGACATCCACCGTCTGTCTCACCAACTCCTTTTGGATACAGTCACGTTCATTGTTGGGAGACTCTTCTTTATTCTTTAAATCCCTCGCTCACAGATGAAGGTATATAAGTGCCACACTGAGCCTCTGAACTTGGAGAGTTGACTCTTGGGAAGCCTTAGGTGTGAAAAGAACTTAAATTCTTTTATGTCTAAAATATTATCATATCTGAGTGTTTGGAGCTGGATCATCTAGGACACAGCCCTTTGATGATCATCACTGTCAGGGCTTGGTCTAGAGTTTTGTAGTTTCAATACACTGAAGAGTTGTGTCGTCCCAAGGGATGGATTCCTAGTAGTTGACATCTTAGGAGACTTACGGTGTGATGGAGGGGTAGAGCAGCAGGAGCTGGGCAGAAGGCAGAGGGAAGATGTGTACCTTCTCTGCTTGGCTGTTCTGTTTCATATCTTTATATATCTGAAAAATTAAATCCAACAACATTTTCATTCTTCAGATTGCATGTTATACATGGCACGTATGCAAAGGGAGGTAGATCACTGTGATAAATAGATATTCTCAGGTTCATACAGTAGAATTCTTTTTGAGTAGAGAGGTAGCTGGTCAGATGCAATGAGGGAGAGAGAGATGACATATTGAAGAAATACAGAAGCCAGGCAAGTGAGAAGAGGAGTAGACACTACATGCCCTCAAATACTTTAGATTTGTGCCAACACTAGAAAGTGAAGACATGCTGAGGGTCATCTCACATCTTTACAGAGTGTCCTGACACACAGACACGAAGTTATTCCCATCTCCAGATGAGAAAACTGAGGTTTGGTGAGGTTCAGAAACTTTCTCGAGTTCACAACTGTGATACAAATCCAGTCCAGACTGATGATGGTCGATTTTTCCCCCTTCCATGCCTAATTTCCAACTAAATATAAACGTCCATTTTGGTGGCTGTGAAGATTAAGGTGAAGTGTATACGGTGTACTTTAGAAATACCACTGAAGTAGCTAAATAATAAAAAACTTAATTTAAAAATTTTTACATTTCACTTGAGGATTTACTACATAACTACTGTATTTACACCCTTCCCACCCCTCTTTCCCCTTCAACTTCTTTGTCTTCCCACTCTCTCAAATTCATGACTTTTAAAATTACTATTGCGATATATATGTAATTACATATATTATCTGCTGAGTCCATTTAGTGTTGCTCCTATGTGTGTATGTTTAAGGCTGACGATTTGAGACTAGAGATCCTGTTAGAGAACTGGTCTGGGAAGAAAATCTCTCTCTCTCTCTCTCTCTCTCTCTCTCTCTCTCTCTCTCTCCACTAATTATTATTATCATTATAGCCAAATATGGTTTTATTATATTAAAGCCTGATTTTTAAACAATGTAATCAAAGGACATGGAAGTAAGTGGACTCTGTGCTTTCTGTTACCCAAATACCACAGAGGAAGGGCTTTCCATGGCTTCTCACTGCTCACGGACCTGGTTCTGAATCACTGCCCTCATGCTTTTTAACCGACTAGTCTATATCTGCCCTGATCTTACTATTCAGCTTCAATGACATATATTTATTTCCAGGAGCCTTTGGTTTGTCACTCTGAGACCTTTTTCACTCTGACATGGATCTGTGCAAACCAACATGGAGCAGTCAACATAAGAAAGAATAAAGATACTTTGTTTTCTGCCAAGAGAATCTACTTTCCTGGATGCTAAAATTCACTGGTTCGGTAAACTCGACTAGTTCCTCCGATTAAGGCACAGCTGTGCCATCCATTCTTTGCACTTTAGCACCTACCAAAACGTTTTTTATGCATAGTTATCCCTTGTATACAGTTTCCAAGATACATTGTGTTTCACTGCTTTTATATTTTATTCACCTTTTCTCTTTATATGGAATGCAATTCAGGATGGTAACTTACTTGCTAAAAACTTTCATCATTTACAATATAGAGGCAGAGGCAGGTGGATTTCTGACTTCAAGGCCAGCCTGGTCTACAGAGTGAGTTCCAGGACAGCCAGGACTATACAGAGAAACCCTGTCTTGAAAAAACAAAAACAAAACAAAAACAAAATAAAACAATATAGTGTGAATAGTCAGTTGACAGACTATACTCCTGTAGTGGTTTGAATGGGATTTTCCCCTATATTTATTTGAATACTTATTCCTCAGTTTGTGGCAGTGTTTTGGGAGGATTAGGGGGCGTGGCCAAATGGAGGCATTTCACTGGGGGTGGGCTTTCATCTTTCAAGAGCTACACCCAACTTCCAGTGCCCTCTTTCTGCTTCCTGTTTGTAGTTTGAGATGTTGATCTCTCACTTGCTATTTGGTCACCTGCTCCTGCTCCCTCCCTTTCACCATCATGGACTGTTATCCCACTCAGAAAGCCAAATAAACTCTTCCCCGAGGTGCCTCAGCCATGGCATTTTATCACTATAGGAAAGTGACCAAGACAACTCCTATAGATAATCCCACCTGGTTTTTCTTTCTCCCCTCTCCCCTTTTTATCTTCCAGTACTTGTTTAGCTTTCATTTTCAGAAGGCAATCAGATCTGCAGAGTGGGACATTATGGCTTGAGGTGCTTTTACTTTGGGGACTTCTTGCCATCTATGCAATGAGCCAATTGCCAAAATTATAAACCTTGCTGCACTTTTTATTAAATACAATATCTTTCTGGGAAAAAACAGAACAAATGAACTGCAAAAGGAGGCAAGTCCATTGGAATTCTAGCTGCCATTTGCATTAATTATTAAGGACTCTTTGCCGCCTTTCTCCATTTTGCCTGTAGCCACTGACATAATACATGTATTTAAATAATTCGCCACCCCTGAGCCAAACGTCTGCAGACCTAATAGATGGTGATTCCAGTGAGCACTCTGGTTACTTATTGAAATCAAGACTCTTTCCTGCTCATTCAGGGAATGCTACACCAAGTCCAAGGTTAGAGCTGGACCTGCTTTGGGGGGTGGAGGTTAAGTAATGCAAAGTATCCACAGAATGGCCAGAGGCCAAGGAGCACAGCTTGTGATTCCAGAACACGTCATCAAGGTAAAGTTAAACTTGTAAAGAACCATTAAGAAGGACTCGTTGTTAGAAATGGTGAAAGCAGAGGCATAAAAAGGAAAGGCTTAATGGATACCCAATTAAAATCCTGATTCCAAGGACTTGCTCAAGTAAGAAGCCCATCTTGAAAAAAAGAACATGAATGGGAATTTTTGAACTTTTTATTAATGTGTTTAACTTTTTTCTTTCCAAAATGATAACATTTAATAATTGTTGTTTTACTTAAATGACATTTAAAGAAAATAAATATAAACACATGTCTGTAGGTGATGGTAAACATTAAAATATGAACCATGATTCACCCCTAAGAGGTAATGTTTCTACATTTTTCCTTATATACTTTCGTATTGCTTATTATTTTTTCACCAAATGAAAAAGCACATCTGTGGGTAGTGAACAGCTATTTTTTTTTTAAAGAAAGGAAATATAAACATTGATATTAATCTGGAAAATGAATGTCTATATAGTTAAATTGGGGGGCCAAACATCACTAGGGAACTAGAAACTGTAATAGAGAAAAAACCCCACAGTAATTAAAAACAGATGAACAGAAAGGCTTAGGCTTTTGCAATAGTAGCAGAATTTACAGAACGACAGCACCCATGACAGCACCCCTAGAATTATGGAATCTGCAAGTTCCTGCATGTGTCACTTTCTGCCAACTTTTGGTTGTGGTGGTTTTCTTAAAATATCCTTGGAAAGGGCTTCCAGGAATCATCAACCCCATTCAGTGACAGTCTTGCTAAAGGTGCCACACTTGCTCCAGGAGCTTCTCAATCATGTCTGTCTTCCAAGTTTCTGCCACACACTTGATATGGAGCCAGTGTTTTACAACACCAAGGAATCCATCTCATGTTACTTCATGCAATTTCCTTAAACCAATGAGGAAGGTGCTGGCCAGTTTGTGCAGGCTAGGCAACAGCATCACAGTAGGTGAAGAGTCCAAGGTCACATGGCAGGTCACTGGTTGAAATGGGATTTGAATTTAGGTCCTGTGGCAGAGAATCCCATGCTATGCTCATGTTACACTAAGACTACATTTAAAACAGTCAAAGGGCATAATGACAGTCCTCACCCCCCACACGCTCAACTTCTGAAGCCTATAGGAAGGCAGCTTATGTCAGCATCCAATGCATGGATGTTTGGGCTTCCAGCAGCTCTACTGTGTAACTTTGTAACTGTTACCCTTACCCTGAGTGTGAGAGGCACCCTTACTATACTTCTTTCCTCTGCTGTGCATTACTCTTTTCTATTAATTACTTGAAAATTCTATTTTTAAAAATTATGTTAACTGAAAACATTACTGTGTTGCTAAGAGAAAATAAACTAGACAGGCAGAGCATCAGGTTTCTTAAGGATGTTGGTAATACCATCTATGAGAAAATTATCCAAGAATGGATTGGGGGTCTTCAGAGCTAGATTTTGAAAAGTGTTTGATGACACTACAAATCCTGTGCTGGGTTAATACAAGCTGTATCATACTCTCACTTATTACACCCTGCCTAAGGATCCTCAGAGACAGGTCATCCATAGTTGGCCCTGTTGACAGCATGTATTCTAACTTCTCAGCGACTTTCTTCACACCTTCCGTTTCGGTTCAGATTATAGCAACGGCTCAGGAGTGGTGATCATTTAAATCATACTATGAGGGAGTGTGATGTGAAGCTATGAGGATAGACTTGGCCACTAATGTTCAATCATTGACCAAATGGCCTACTTAACAACAGCTTCATTAATCTCATTGGTAATTCAGATAGAAGTTTATTTGCTGCGCGAGGTCTAAGTGATACATTTTGCATATGTTCACTTACTGGTTTTTTTTTAATTATTGTTTTTAATTTTTATTTAATACTTTATTTACATTTCAAATGTTTCCCCCTTTCCAGGTCTCCCCTTTGGAACCACCCTATCCCATCCCCCTCCCCTGCCTCTGTGGGGGTATTCCTCCACCCACTCACCCACTCCCCTCTTCCCTCCCTGGCATTCCCCTATACTGGGGCATCTAACACCCTCAGGCCCAAGGGTCTCTCCTCCCACTGATGGCCAGCAAGGCCCTCCTCTGCCACATATGTGGCCAGCACCATGGGTCCCTCCATGTGTATTCTTTGGTTGGTGGTCCAGTCTCTGGGAGCACTGGGGGGGCCTGACCAGTTGACACTGTTGCTCCCTCCCCATGGGGCTGCAAACTCCCTCAGCTCCTTCAGTTCCTTCTCCCACTCCTCCATCTGGGACCCCACACTTAGTCCAACCATTGCTGTGAATTGAATCATGGGTGTTCAGAACTTTTGGGCTAATATCCGCTTATCAGTTTTTAATTATTATTCTTAAGAATAAAGCGAGCTGAACCAGAGATGCCTTAAAGGCAAAGCACCTCCCTTTTCTTGCTAACAAAGTGAGAAGAGCAGAAATGGTTATATAGTACTTTATAAGCACTGATCTGTTTATGCATCTTCATATGGACAAATAAGTCATTAGATTGAAGTAAATCTAAAAGAGATGAAACAGAGCTGAAAAACTGAGAGGAGAGAAAGATCAGTTCAAAATCAGCAAGGGCAGCCAAGGCTTTGTTTGAAAGGTTTTTAAAAGTGAGGTTTATTGAATTATAAGAATGATTATATATACATATGTAATACCTGCATGCATTATATTTATGTATAATAAAATCTACCATTTTGATGTAAGAAGAAAGGATGAGAGACTGGTAACCACCAATTTGCTTTCTTTTAGCCATAAATGGACAATATGTAAAAGGAGCCACGTTAAGCATGGATCTTTTACCTCACCTTCAGAAAGTGTTTCCAGAACTTCCTGAAATTCAGATGTTCATTTTCTTAGAAAGAGACTCCTAGTAACCTCAGGGACTCTGTAACTCCAGAAAGTATTAGAATGATCGGCATGTAGAACGCCAACTGTACCAAAGAGCGGCACTAATGGCCGAAACAGATACTTGTCCACTTTGGCTGCAAATAAGCTGTGAGTCTCAGTCTCTCTCTCTCTCTCTCTCTCTCTCTCTCTCTCTCTCTCTCTCTCT
>JADRCH010000099.1:9357031-9385731 GCA_019843965.1 Rhynchomys soricoides | reverse complement strand
TCTCTCTCTCTCTCTCTCTCTCTCTCTCTCTCTCTCTCTCTCTCTCTCTCATGTTGTTGTTGTTTTAACTTTCCTCATGATGTCTAACACCTGGTCAGAATTAAGTTACCGTGAGTTGTTTCTGTACTAAGACTAGGCTAATAATAACAGTGTGGGTATAAACTAGGTAACTTGAGCCTGCTCCTTGTTCAAGGCTCTACTCTGTACCGAGCTGGCACCTTGATTTTAGGTGCCGGTCCGGTTTTTTGTTTTGTTTTGTTTTTTTTTTTAATAATTTGAAACTCAAGTGGACTAAGTGGTCTGGGACCTAATTATGAGGAAAATTACCTGTATCATTATGCAAGCTCACAGCCACTAAGATCACAGCAGCACTTCAGCTAACGGTTCCTGGCTTCTCACTAAAGAGAATCTGGGGCACTGTGCTCCAGGCAGGAGGAGCTGACTTTGACATCCACGGAACATCTTCCTGCCCAAATTGTCTGGTCTTTGGGAAGTGGAGCTTTTGGTTTTTTTAGTTTGAGATATATATGTATATATATATATATATACATATATGTATATATATATATACATACATATACACACACACACATATAGTCATTACATTAACATTACATTAAGGATTTTTTGGAATGAGTCTCTTTGCTATACATTCTATTGTCTACTATGTAAACAGTATGGAAGTCTAGAGATCAGTATTTTAATACTCATCACATCCCTAAACTTTTCTTTTAAACATATCACTATTCCTTTTAATTATGTGGATGTCTGTGTCTTGCACATAGGTTTGTGATAATGAGTGTGGGTGCTGGGGAGACGAGAAGGCCCGAGGAACTGGATCTCCCTACAGCTGGAGTCACGATGGGTTGTGACTGCCTACAGTAACAATGGTGCTGGGAACTCTGGGCCCTCTCCAAGAGCAGCAAATGCTCTTAACAGCCAAGCCATCTCTCCAGCCCTGAAACTGTTATCTATAAGTCAGTCAGAAATCTTAAATGTCTCAAATTGTCATTTCTCCTTTTTATTGTTTATCTTTCCATTTGTAGGATGTATCTTTTAAGTGGGAGGTAAAGTGTAATTGTCATGTGCCTACTTCTATTTAAAGACATGGGCCTCTTATCGCTTGTGTTGGTGGTGACAGGATGTATGAAGAAGTCGCAGCTTTGAGAGCGTTCTCCCACTCTGGTAGGTAAGACAAACATGTGGCAAACAAGCAACTTAATAAACACTTGAACATCGTCTTGGAAGACTTTGCCTTCCATCCGTGGTCTGGTTTGGCTGCCAGGGGTCCAATCTGCATATCTGTTCCCAAGTTTTAGAAATTCTTTTCAAGGGAACATTTTAGATATCTAAATTTCTCATTTAACAAAACAACGAGAGTTCCAAGATGACAGCAAATGTCCCTTATGATGACTGTAAAGGGAATGGCAGTGAAGTCCTTGGAAGAGACCCCCTAAGAGAAAACATAAATGGATTTATTTGGAGGCACCCAGATAAATCCTTTTTAATTTTTACTTTATTTCAGTTCTAGTTCACAGCTGTAGTATCCTGACTGGTAGAGAGGCAGCTCATGGAAGAGCCTGAGTTCAAAGGAATTGAAATTGAGTGTGGAATGTGAAATCGAGGTCTCCTGCTTCTAAGAAGATGACTGGAAATACTGAGATTGAAGGAAAGGACCCTGAAGCAAGCCGCAGAATTAGCAATCCCCAGCGACCTTGCAAAGTATGGGCCAGGGTTTAGCGCCTAGTGTTCCTGACAAGAAAAAAGCTTGCTTCTGACCGGCTTTTAGAGGTAGACAATCATTTAACATCTCCTTTCCTGTCTTTTACTGCAGAAGGGAGTGTGTAAACTGCTAAGTGCCCGTGACTCAGTGACGTGGACGTTTTTGAGAGGTTAGGTGTCCCCAGGACCTCTATCCTTCTCTCCGGCAGAATACACCACCAAGTTCCTTGCTGAGTGCTCTTATCGTGAACCTTTTGGTAAATTTGCACAGTGGGTCAGTATTCTCTTATTTTCTTTCTTTGCACTGGAGCCCTGGCAGCCAGAGGGGAAAATAGCCTTTCACACAGGGAACTGGCATAAGTTTAAATCAAGCAACCCTAGTGGGATGGTAATGACATTCCCAGCATCCAAATTTCTGCCTTCAGGATATGTGAAGCTAGAAAACAATGTCATTCATTCAACATTTATAGAGAACACACACTGCACAGTGGCGTTGTGCAAGTACTGGAGGGCAGGCAAAAGTGTGCAAACCCTAACCCGCTCTTGAGGATTCCTGCCAGGAAGAGCATGTCAACTGTCACACAGACCTTATACTCATGGAAGGAGTTCTAGGGTGAATAAAGTCTGCTTATTTAAGAATGGAAAAATAGACCAACAGCTTGATGTACCTTTTAGGAATAGGACAGATAAGTAGGGACTTAACCATATTTTCTAAGCTGTTAGACCGCTCGGAGAGTAAGGTGTTCTCAGCTTACTTTGTATTGCTTGTATATCTGGACAGTTGGCAGAATCCTAACAAAGAGAAGGCCAGCACTTCTTTGTGGAAGTGGTTAACTCTGAGGGAAAGTGGCTTCCAAGGAGAACAAAAAGGTAATATTTTCATGTGTTGTGATCCCAACCACCACAGAGGCATCCTAACACCCTGGGTACATCCTCTGTGCCTAGGCTCGACTTTAGACAGCGCTGGATTGAGCAGTGCGCCTCAGCATCCTGGAGTCCACTGCACGCAACGAGTTCCCCGCACCCCGGGTCGCCTGCCTGGCGCCTTCAAGGTCGCTATGGCAACCGCGGGGTACCAAGACCAGTCCCTGAACGTCCAGCCTAGAAATCCAAACTGGCAGCAGTGGCACGAGCGAGTCGCCTCAGCATCTCCCCCGAGGGGATAGCGCGATCCTATGCCGTGGGGTGCTACTTGTGCAGCATCAGTGGCCAAGCACCTCGCGGGCTCCAGACCGGTCGGGATCCCGAGCTCCAGCGCGACCTCAGCTGGTTTCTCCGCGGGGCCCGCAGCTCCTCCGGGCGAGACAGGCGGCCCATCCTTCCTCTGCTTTACGGATTTCCGGGGGCGACGAATTTTGCCTCGGTCCCTACGAGCATCTCTCCGCTTCGCTCCCCCGCCCCTCGCGACTCCCCCCACCTCTGGGCGCGCGCGCGCACACTCACTCACACTCGCAGGCGCGCGTGCGCACGCCCGCGCGCCCCGAGCCGCGGAGTCTCCAGCGCCCCTGAGCAGATCCCACTCTCCCGGGCGCTGCTACTCACACAGGCTTCCAGCCGCCACGGGGCGTCCTCTGTCTGCGGCAGCGGCGGCGGCGCGAGCGGAGGCTGCAGTCTAGCCGGGTCTGGCCGCTCTGCGCCCTGGACAGAGTCCGACAGGAGCGCGATCGGGAGGAGACGCGGAGGCAAGGAGGAGCCGCGCCGCGCCCGGCGATCGCTTGCCTCGAATCCCCGCACAGCGGCCCCAGGTAAGCGGCTCCGCGGCCGGTAGCATCCCCCGGGCGTAGGACTCGCCGCCCGGGGGGTTCCCGGTCCCGCCCCCGCCGCGGCCGGGGAACAAGGAACCGAGGGGGAGTGGGCGAGGGGGGAGGGGAGCGGAGCTGGAGGTGAGGCTGGAAGGCAGCGGTGTGGGGGGAGCCCCCTGCGCCCTTCCTCGACGCTCCCCAGGCTCCAGCACTTTTATGAGCTGGGGGTGCCCGGCGCCCCACACAGATGTTCTCCGCTCTTTTTATCGCTGGCCGGCCAGTGTCCGCTCGGGCTCAGCGCCTACCACGCACCAACCGCCTCCCCTGCACCTTGGACAGCGCACCCCGCTGCTCGCCTTCCAGGGACCGCACCCGGGACCCTGTCCTGCCCGCTCAGCCCTCCGGTTGTTCCCTTCTTTCCACAGTGTCCTCCTCCTGTCTTGCATAGCATCTCCCCTCCTTGGCGTTCTCCACTCTGGCGCGGGCCAGAAACTTTCCTCTCTGCCCGATCTGCGCGAGGTACTATTGTTGTTATTTGTGTCTTTCCCTCTTGCCGGGAACTGGACCCAAGGACAGGTCTTCCTCTGCGGGCGATCGCCTGCCTTGCCCAGTCCAAGACCGCACTGGGCAGTCGGACTTGGACACCCGGCCGGCGCCTCGGCAGCTGGACGCCCGCGGGTTCCCCGCCTCTCTGGACACGTGCACTCCTCCCACGGACGCGGCCCCTCCCGGACCACCCTATGTCCTCCCCCTGCATGGCCACGGCCACCCCATAGGTTGGACACCCGGGATCGCGGGCTCTGATTGGCTGATCGTGTAACCCCTCCTCCTTAGAGGGGGTGGTTCTGGAGTGTTGTGGTTGTCATCCTGCAGCGAGCACATGGGGGAAGTGGGGTCGACAGGTGGGGAACCCCAGCAATATGGCATAGGCATCTCAGTGTATGTAACCTGGCCACTGTAATTCCTTCAGATTGCACCTTTTGCTTTACTCCCCCTTCCGCAGTCTTCCACTGTTATAAAATTAAAAAATTTTTTAAATTTTGCTGAGATTATGTTTGTTCAGTGGTAGTGAAAGTAGCTTTAGAAGAATATAGGAAACGAATGCACAGGAGGAGATTCATGGCAAACTGGGCTGCAGATTTGAGTTTGATCCTTTGGAGGAAGTAATGAATTAATGAATTAAGGGATCTGAAGAAGGTAGAGAAAGGAGAAGGGAAATGGATTGATGGTAGAGACCCTGGTGCTTATGAATCCAGAGAAAGAGGTGCTGGGTCTTTTGTAGGTTGCGATGTGAAGTCCCTGGAGCTCTAGTGGAAGGCAGCTGCGTTCTGCTGAAGACTGCTCTCTGGAAAAGTAGTAATTTCGTCTAGTACTTAGGTTGTGATTAACACACTTCGCTTTTGTTTTGCTAACGGTGCACTCTTGATAGGAGACTTATAGTAATAATGTCCGTACACATAACAGATATTGATTATTCTGTTTTCTTGTAATATGCAGATTTGCAAATGGTAATGAATTTCATCCCTCTAGAGGGAAGCATTAGTTAAAGTGCTTTTGAAATATTGTGAGGCAAGACGGATGGGCGCTGTGTGAAATCTAGAGACAGTCCTGACATTGTGTAGTGCTATTCTAGAAATACGTATAAATGACTTTTATTTCTCTTCATTTCAAAGCCTGATTGCCTCTGGCATTTTTGAGCTTTAATTCCTTCAGGCTGTTTTGATGTTGTGTCTGAACATCTTGAGAATATCACAATTCTTATCTTTGTAACCTTGTCAATTCAAAGCAAGCGGCCAGGGATGCAGGATAATGTCGACAACTTTATATTGAGTGCACCGTGTGTTATTTTATTTGTAAGCTGGTGAAATATGAAGGAACATAGCATGACTGTAATTATCCAGGGACCCATATCCAGACAAAGTGGAGAGTCATGTGAGGCTATTCCAGGGAGAGCAATTCAATTATTTTTAAGAGGAATACATTTTAAAGATTCCTATGTGTAAACGGTAACACTAGCTGAATGGTCTTTGAACACACTGGTAGCACATAGTAAGTAAAATGGCTTATTTAATATTCGAGATGGTTCAAAGGAGATGACAAAGCTCCCCAGTTCTCTATTATATAAGAAGCAAGAAGAGCCTTGCTCTCTGGAAGGCTTCATAATCAAGGAACAGGGTCTGACACATCTGAAGTCATTGCTGTTGCCGAGAAAAAGATTCTGACTGTGTTTTTATTTCTCTAGTTCATGCTCTGATTTTCCCACATGGATTTAGATGCTGGCTGTAGGCCTACGAAATTTATATGTATGTAGACTGGAAAAGAATGTGTGTAATAGCACAAACATATATGGGTATGTGCAAAGTATATATTTATGTCTGCACACAGTTGTAAACTGATACATATCATTTTAGGGCACATGCAGTGTGTTTATATTCATATATGCATTATTGTTGGCCTCAGAAATTTTGCTCAACTCTTCTTGTCCGAAAGGTGGCCCTGTTTTAAACTGTAAAAGCATTATCACCAGTAGAATTGGCCAATAGATCACAGAAACAGACAATAGTATTTTGTTGCCTGGCAACCACCTACTGTGAATGAAAAACAGAGCAGTGAGAGCTGCTTGCACAGGCTGGTCCTCAGCCTGTGGCTCAGGCATGGAAACCTTCCACTTGACACACATCTGCAAGTTTCACTTCAGACAGGTGAACCCATCTCTTTAAAAAAATGTTAGTAGCACAATTTTGAAATTTTTGGTTGTAAAAAGAGCTATATGGTGATTGTTGATGAAGTGAAGCCTCTCCTTTCCATTGCCCTTTTTAAGCCTGGTGTACACAGAAAGACCAAAGTGGGAGGAAGGTTTATAACCTCTGCGGTCTTCCCTTTAGAATCATTAAGCATCACGAGCACACGTTCACCACCATCAGGTGCTCTTAGGATGTTATAAAAGCTTCACAGTTAGGTCTGCGATACCTAAGTAGATGGCAGCCTTTTACTGCTAAAAGCCAAGGAGAGAGCGATGCTCTCTAGCTTAACCATTTCATTCTAAGCATTACTGAGGCGCAGGAGGGATGTAACAGCCTGGTGACAGCCGGCGGGATTGCTTCCCTGGCCTGTCACGAAATTCTTGATTTTCTCTTACTTTCTCCTCCAAATTATTCTTTCTCCATTCCCCCCCCCCACTGGAATTTGTAGCTGGGATTACATCAGGATACTTAGAAAGTACATAGTAATTACAAGTGAAGATCAGTATGGAGACATCAGGTTAGACTGTGGACTGAGATGCACTGCACACAGTTTATTCTGCATTCAGGTCCTGAACCCACCTCCTTCCCACCACCTGCAAGCTCAGTGCCTTGCTAGTTGTTTATAGTTTAGAACAATCTTTAATATTCTCTTATTCTGTATGAGCATCCTTGCGGGTGTACATGCATGTACACATGTGTGTGCAGGGTCATTCTCACATAGAGACTATCATGCATAGTTGGATGTTGTTCCATTTACCTAAGTCCTCTCCACTTTATCTTCTGAGACAGGGTCTCCTGCCGCTGGACTCAGGCTTGCTGAGTAGGCTAGACAGGCTGGCCAGAGAGCCAGAGTCCCGGGGTACACTTGTCTCCACATCCCCAGTGTTAGGATTACATGGACACACCATTTTAAAACACAAATTTAAAGTGTGGTGTGTGTGTGTGTGTGTGTGTGTGTGTAACCACAAATTCAGGTCTTTATGTTTGTTCAGCAAGTAATTTACGGACTGCAATATCTGGACAGTCCCCATGACATTTTTGACAGTGGTGAGATTCAATATTGTGTTGGTCAGTTTGTCTTTCTACAAGAGTTCAGATATGACAGTAGCTTCCTTTCCTGCATCATAGGGGATCTAGGTTCTTTGGTGAAGGTGGAACTCATTGCAGTGAGTCATATTCATATCACGGTTCTAACAAAGCCATCTTTCCAGGGGTTCTATGTGTCGGTGGAAGGCAAGACTCTGCAGTTGTAATCCAGATGGTTCCTGAACTCAAAGATAATCATGAACATGTTATCGGTGCAAACTTAGACCACTTAGGCATTTCTAGCATTTCTACTAACTTAGGAAATGTATTGTACACATGACATGTCTTGTAGTTCTTCATGCTAGTAAAGAATCTGTATTCCCTTGGTCTGTTGCTGATGAGAACAGTAAGCCTTCTAGTAGAGGGACCAAAGTGGACTGATTGGGGGAGCGATGACAGTATTAAGTGCCATTGAAGAGGCATTTTCACCAGAAAAGATGCACTTTTGCAGATTTGTGGGGGATAAATTGATTTGCAGCATGTTTAACCTAGCTTTAGAAGCCTGCTATTAATTTGTTCTAGCCAGGAAGATTTTCAAACAGAATAACAGCTTGGCAGATTTCAAGTGAACTTCACTGATACAAAACATTTTCCGTTGTCTGAGCATAGTTTGTCCAGGGCATGTACTCCTTTTGGAACTTTGGAGATTAATCTGAATTTCAAGGTCATCTAAGGGAAAAAATTCTGAGCCATTTCCAAATGCATTTGCATAGTGTGATGTTAAATATTTGATTGCCACACATTTAATCAGCTGGGATCTTGGAGTTCTGTTTCCTTCTCCTGTTTTCTCATATAAGACAATGTGTTTATAGGTACAAAGAGATCATACATGACACTTTACACCTCTTTCTTTTGCTGTTTCTATCCTTGTGATAAAATACAGTGAAAGTCAGTTTGCCTTACTTTTTAATGTGGTGGAGAAATGGTTTAAATAAAAGATGTTTACAATTTCAATTGTTTTTACATCACTTTCTGCTCTTAGAACCCATAAAATCTCACCCACCTAGATAGGATTATTACAAAGACCCAACAAGTAAATGCACAGGTGGCACGCCATTGCCACCCGCCAGGCTAGGCAGCCAAGCATCTCTTTTCATTCTTAGGAATGTGTTTACCTCTGCACATGTCTACGTGCATATGAAGTTGAAAGTTCTGTTGACCCTTGTGGGCTGAACTAGTATTTGACTGGAAGATATGTGTGGGGTCATATTTGAAGTGAAGAGGAAATATTCAGATTTTTTTGAAAATTTGGATAGCATAGAAAGGATCAGCATTTTTCCTTTTGGAAAGTTTTTTTCAGCTATTTTGATAATATGACCAACTGTAGCACCTGGAACAGCATTTGGGACCTGCAGCAGAGGCTGGCATGTGGGAGATGGGTTAGTCTGTCTTCCTTTTTTCTCTGTGTCACAATGCAAATATCCCAGTCTTCCTCCTTAGGATGTGGAGAAGACATGACTGGCATTTACTAGTAGTTTTTCCTATTAAAAAAAATCAGAAATAGCTAACTTAGCCAGTGATATTTTGGAATATACCCCCTGACAGTGTAAAGAGTCACACCAGAATTACTGATTTTCCACAAATATAGCTATGCCTAGTGTAGAACAGCTCTCTCAGAGCCCACAGCAGCATAACAAAGGTTATGGCTGTGAGTCCGAAGGAATACCTTATTTAGTTGGCACTGGAGGGTGAAGTTTTCAAGCTCTAGTGTAATTATCCAGACTGGAATTCGGCCAAGGGTTGGTGGCTAGCATCTCAAATGGTGGGGAAATAGCCATGGATGAGGTCTTTAGTGACTACAAGTGACTCAAGCCTCTGCTTTGGTCTCATTTGCAAGGAGACACCTTGTGCATCTCGAAAGCCTCAGAAACCATTGTGCACATGGGGGGGATAGAGCCCAGAGTCACTCACTATCACTATCCAGACGCCCAGGTTTTATACCCTTTGGGAAAGACCTTTATCCCGATGCACCTTGGAGAGTGGGTGAGGACCCTAGTGTAAGTTCTGATTGCTCATCCTTTACTTTCCAACTGCTTAGCTGTTTGCCTCCTATAGGGGATTTTATTCCTGTCTACATATCAGCACATCTCTGTGAGCATGTAAGCTGATTGTTAAAGTATAGTCGGAAAATCTATAGTCCACATGTAGAAAATTTCACACTTGACATCATGGGGCTGGGGCTGGGTTGCTGCCAGAATGTGGGTATACTAAAAATATAGGAAAAGTTTCATTCCAGCTACATTGATATAAAACAAAACTAAATTTTATGTTTGGGCCTCACCCTTAAGATATCTCTTTATATATATGTAAATATTCACAAATAAAATTCGAAGCTTCTGGTCCTAATGTTTGGATGGTAGATTTCAGCCTATGCCTTCTAGGCATAAGATTCTTGTCTTATGTATATTAGTGATCAATTTACATGTCTTGGTTTAGTAGTGAAATTGTATTTACTATTTTAGTTGAGGGCCAGTCTTTCTTTTTGGTCTAGGGGCACTTTCAAAGCCTATGAGATTATTTCTTCAACAGACATTTACTGAGCATTTACTATATGAATGGTACTGTATTTGGCCCTGGGGTTTGTAAAGACTCTTAATTCATCATTGCAGCTGTTTGGAGAGAACATTTTTACTTCTAGAAAATTGTACAAATTCACTGTGGTCTTTAGAGTTGACAGGGCCCATCAAAGGTTTTGAACTTTAGTGGGATTTGTTGGCCCATCTCAAACCTGCCCATTCATAGGACTCTTCTGATGTGCTTGTCACATTACCAATTTGCAGATCCTACCAAGACCATATGGGAATGTGCAGGGACATGTCCAGGGTGAGTAGACAGAGTCAGCTTAGTATTCAGTGTCATATACTGCATGCTCCTGAACTAGTTTATTTAATTCTTCTGTAAAGGTCTCTTTTTCTCTACCTGAGGCTATTTCTTTTCATGTATTGGATAGCTTGGTAGTGCAGTATAGTAAATGGCCTCCAGAGACAAAGCCATGCTTTGTTGTACCCTGGGCCATGATGACCATGACTGGCATAATGGATGCTCTGTCCTGTGTCCTGGAGATCCACCATGAAACTGCTCCTCAGTAACCTAGGGAAGCTGCCTGTTGACCTAGGGATTAATGGCTATGTCACTCCTGCTAGTTCTTCCTAGGATTCCTTCCTAGACATGTAGCTTGATTTTCAGTTCTGTTCCAAGGTCTACTTCTGTGGAGACCCACACAAGAAATAGCAGAACCTGAATTATTTTCCCTGTGTTTATTTTTTACCTTGTTGCAAGTTTGGGAGACCCAGTGTTGGGTGGTCGAGGGTTACAGAAGGCTGTGGATGAGGGCATTGCACTTTGGATTTGGAGCTTGGAAAGATCACTCAGGCAGATGTGTGGGGGATAGACTAATGAGAGAAAGGCTGGAGGTGTGGAAACCAGCTGGGAAGTAGCCCTGCCCAGGCAAGCAGTGATAAGCCCTTGTACAAAGCTAGTAAGGAGCTCCTAGCCTACCAGTGGAGATTCCGGAAAGAGCAGGAGATGTGGTTTAATGGAGTGCTGCCCAGAAAAGTCAACAACACTGACACTTGTGACGTGTGGTGGGTTAGCTCACTGCCAGGCCCTCAGGGAGGTTCAGTCTTCCACCCTGCCCTGTCCCCCTACTCTGCCCCTCAGACTTGACAGCCCAGAACTGACTGAAACTTCTTCAGTCTAGCTTATAATCACACCCAGGCTGTCGAGAGTTAAATTGTACAATTCAGGCATAAATACAAGAAGACGAAGAGATAAATTGCTGAGTATAAATAATTCACCATTAGGTCATTAAAGGAAGAACATTAGATTTTACAGGAAGGCTTTGGAGAGTCAGAGAGAACAATCAGAGAGATCTTTGACACATGTTCATGTTGTGATGAATAGTGACTTTCTCCCTTGCTTGTGGCCAAAAAGTGATCAGGTTCTGGGAGAGGAGGATGGCTTCACTGTACTGTGTCTATTGTTCTCTCAGTCCTTTAGCAGATCCTTTAGCTAAGTGAATGAGTAGTAGCCCGGGTGGGGCTGGCTTTTCCCTTTTGGCTCTGCATAATGCTCAGCTCTCGACTGCAGTTTCTCTTGCCAGTGTTTAGTCCACAAGCTCCTAGTGGAGATCAAGGGCTACTGAGACGGAGAGAAAGAAAGCAGAAATCCATAAAGAGAACTGTTTTGAATTAAATGCTTAATTATGAAACGAGCGAGTTGGAGCTTGTCAGATGATATGAAATAAGATAAGGTAGGCTTCTAATTAGTATCGTGTGAATACTAATATTCTGGCTCTGTCTGAGGTAAGACTGGGAAGCTGAACAATCAAACAAGGGCAGCCTATCACCATCCTTTTTATTTTTTCTAAAGTGCCATTGAGTCAATGACAAACAGACCAAATTATGAAAAACTAAAGAATGGGTCTGCAAAGAGCCTACTGGTATATGACTATCAGGGAGGACAAAGAGTTATGACAGCAAAAATGCTGCGCACGAGGGCATTGTAGAGGGCAGGGGCACTATGGGAGAAAGACAATGACAGGGGTACTACGGGAGAAAGACAATGAGATACAAGAGGCCTTGCTGATGGACGGTGTTGTACAGATTTGGATGGCATTTGAGTTCAATTCTACTTTTCACTTTTAGGTAACGGTGGGTTCACTACAGAGATCTTAGGTGTCTGTAAGGACAAAATCTTGTCAAAGAAGAGCATATAGTGTAGTCTTACGCTAGGATGTTGTGTTAGTACAATCCTCTCGGGCTGAGACTTCACAAGGTTTTCTTCTTTACATGTGCTGGTATAACATTCATGTCTTTGTCATTGGTTTGAGCCAGGGTCTGGAAGTAACTATGCAGACAGGACTAACTTGCCTCAATATTCAAGACCCTTCTGGCTCTGCCTCTTTAAGTGTTGCAATAATAGGTGTGCCCTGATGCACACAACTCAACATTTATTTTTAAAATTCAGATTTTTCTCGCTCTAGAATTTTAGTTACTTGTCTGGACTAGTCCTAGCTAAAGTGTAACCAAAGAAAGGATAATGTAGAGTAAGATCCCTTGGTGTCTTCCCACCTTGGGATTCTGTGGAGTGGCATGGCAGGGACGTCAATTTTAGTTGCCTTGTTTGCCCCTGTGACAAGTGCATGCCCCTAAGAAGGTCTCTAAAGTGTTTTGTAATAGAAGCTTGCTTGTGGAAACCCATCAGGATGCCTCTTCTTTTACTAGTATGTCTATCTTTCCCTCTCCAGCTGGGTACCATACTGTCTGTCTTCCTTCCCTCTTGCTTGTTTTAGAAGGAGCTTACTCCTGCAGGCTACCTTTCCCAACTTCCAAGCCAGCAGGTGAGAAGGCATAGTAAGATTAGCAAATCCATGTTTATTTTTGATTTGGGCAGTATCCCTAATGGCAGCATCCCTCCTCTGCCAGTACAGTCATGTGTCCACATGCCTTCTCTCATTCTCACTGCTCACTAGTGATGTAAAACAAGGGCTGTAGGACCATCATGTGGTCTCTACAGCTTTCTGCCCTTAACCCCCGGACCAGTCCCATTACTAATACAACACCCACACAACTCATGGAAGGTGGAGATGTTGAGCTGGTGCCTATACAGAGCCTTTACCTCTACATTCCTTTGTCTTCGGTATAAAAGATACTTTGCTTGTTACCAAAAGTGAAATGGAGACATCAAGCTAGCCACAATCCACAGCCTCTGATCTACAATGACAATGGCACTTGACTGCCTGCATGATATCTATGCTAGTGCAATGGTGGTCCAAAGCTTGTAGAAGCAACCGACCAATAATTGATCTGACTTCAGGCCCACTCCACGAGTTGAAACCCACACCTGACACTGGTTGTGTGACTAAGAACCTAAGACTAGGGTAAAACCAAATAATATAAGTCTAAAGAAAAAGAAACGTAATGATAGAACGACTCCTGATGATATTATGCTATCCTCATAGCTCAGCATATTGTTCAGTCATCGTCAGAGAAGCTTCCTCCTGCAGCAGATGGGAACAGATATAGAGATCCACCCACAGCCAGGCATTACACAGAGAGTGAGAGACCTTGGAATTCTCAGCCCTAAATGGGATGTCTCCATCAAATTCCTCCCCTGAGATTTCAGGGAACTCTGCAGAAAAGGAGGCAAAGAATGTAAGAGCCAAAGGGGACGAAGGACACCAAGAAAACAAGGCCTCTAAATCAACATGTGCAGAGCTCATGAACTCATGGAGTCTGAAGCAGCAGGCACAGGGCCTGCACCAGGTCCTCTGCGTTTATATTACAGCTCCCAGTTTAGTGTTTTTATAGGATTCCTGAGTGCAAATGAATAGGTCTCTGATTCATGTGTCTTCTCTTGGACTCTCTTCCTTCTGTTGAGTTCTCTTGTTTAACTTCGATGTGATTTTTTTTTAATTATATTTTTTTGAATGAATGAATGAATGAATGAATGAAAGTCTAGCCACTAGGGTAAAGGTTAACAACTAAGCTTTCATTTATACCTGTTGGAAGAGGGAAAATCTGTTTTCTCAATGGAGTAACACTGGGTATATCAACCACTCCAGGGCAGGCCTCATGTTCAGGAGTAATTGACCAACACATAATGGACTTCACAGTTGTTTGAATGTTTCTTTTGTCTTGTTATGTTTGTTTGTTTTTAATGTGCCTTTATTTGGTTATAATTTTTTCTTTTTGTGTGTTTTCTCTTCTTGGTTTTAGGTGGTTTCATTGTTCCACTGGATTTTTGTTTTTTTTAGAAAGTACTTTGAGTTGGGTGGTTAGGGAGGGGAGAGGGTCTGAGGACTTGGCATGGGAAGACGGTGATCAAAATTTAAATATTGTCTTAAATAACAAGCCATTAATTACAAGAACCTCCAGAGCAGCTGATGGCTTGAAGCACTCTACTCCTATCGTCTGAATACGCAGCTTTCTTTTGTTTCCTCAGTGGGAAAGTTTTGAAGAGATTTGTTTCCCTAGGTAGACATCCGTCAGTCAGTTCCTTAAAGCACGGAGACAATACGAATCTGATTATTCTGTGTTCATGTCCACACCGCTGTTCTCCATAGTTTCCACCCTTTCCTGGCTCTTCAGTATTTAGTTTCAAAGTACCAGGTTCTCTTTGTCGAGTGATTTGGCATTCTGGCAGTTTCTTTCCGATGTCTCTGCTACTGTCTTTCCCACTACCCCCAGCCCTGCCAACCTTTCCTTCTGCCAGGATTCTTTCTGACTGCATGTCTGTGAAATACCCTTGGCATATTAACATGCTGGTTCATGACTCACTCATGTGAGTATTCCTGGGCTTACGGTCATTCCTCTGCTGCATCTGGGTTCATGTCTGCTGGCATTGCACTTCTCTGTATCAAGATGTTTTTATTTGTTTCTGTCAGACTCCTCCATGTCTCTCCTAGAGAAGTTATGTGTTTCTATAGCCAACACAGAGGGCAAGCATGAAGGGTGCTTTGGAAAGAAGGGAACTTGAAACAAGTAGACTCCAAGTTACAAAGGCATGTGAGGGGCCACCAGAGCTGGGATGGAAAGGACTCACACTACCTTAGGCAGGGGCCTGATAGATGGCGGTGGGGCAGTGACTGCTCAGGCACACCTGCCCTGCAAAAGCAGTCTTATTGTCTGCCACCATACTGGTCCTTGAGCAGGTTTGTCTATTCTACAGGACTCCAAGGCAAGGATGGGGTTGGATGTTGCAGCCCCCTTTATATAAAAAGATTAGCAGTATCTTCAACTGAGATGCTCACAAGGGCACGAGAATCATCTGAAGTGCTGTGTCCTTAGATGCCAGAAGCAGCTCACTGACCACTGCAGCCTGCATGGTGGATATTCTTAGAGTTAACAGCTATCTACATTGTCACCAGCCTTACAGATATGAGACCTAGAAAAATGCAAAGCTTTCATAAAATAATTTAAGTATGGAAGAATGGCTTTTGGATTGGGCACTGACTGTGGTCTCTTTGCCTCATGGCAGGCTTGGGGATGTTTTGTGGGATGGTGCACATGGTTATGAACAGATGGATCATTTTGGAACCTACCCGCAAGGCTTCTTGCTTGCTTCTGCTCTCCATAATGATAAGCAGTGGTGAGTGCTGGACTGTAGGTTGTGGATTAGGTGGCTCTGGGTGAGCTGACAGTGGAAAAGAAATAAGCTTATTTCAGATGAGCATAAGCTTCAAGGCAAGTAATTAAGACACACTTCAGCTTCATGAGAAAATTAGGATTCTAGTTAATACAAGTGCCGGGCTAGAGAGAGGCGAGTCACCTGCTCACCTGTAATCAACGAGGAACTGTTTAGTAACAAAACATCAATTACGCTTGCACTGTCGTGACTTTCTCCTCATTTTCTTTCTCTTTTATCTCAGACGTGACTGAGTCCGGACTCCCTTTTCCTCTGGTGACATTCTATGCACCTATCTTCAAGAGAGCCATGCCTATGTGAGAGAAAATAATGGCTTCTTGTGCCATTCCCCCGGAAGCCCCGCCTCTTTGCCCATTTCACTGGTGTCTTTCTACAGAGGTGCACACTCGCTTTTGTTGCTACACAGTTATGTGAAGTGGGGTGAGGACAGAGATTTAAAGTGGACATTTCTATGTTTTTAAGGCTTAGCCCTGACACAAAACAGACAGTAGGTGTTTGGATATCAGAGTGTTCGCCATTTCTGTTTTGTTTTTTGTTTTTGTTTGTTTGTTTTTTGTCAAACCACTGCTGTTAGGTGTTGAGTGGACTCTAAGTAGTTTCTGATTCTTAACAGCTGCTCATCAAAGTATTATTTTTGACCCATGCATTTTAAATCTCACACAGCATCGGGACCTAGCTCGATATTCTTTTTGTGGTAGAGATTTAAAGCTTTTGGAGAAAAGCACGCTAGATACTCGTGGTGCCATATGAATAGCTAGCTATTGTGCCAAGTTCACACTAGATGCTGAGAACACAGTAGTGAACAAAATAATCATTATTCTTTGCCTCCTGGGGGTCCATGACTTACTGGAAAGAACATTAAATAAACAAACACAAAATAATTATATAATTGGAACCCATGATAATACTTGGAAAAGACCAGGTCTCTCTGCAAGAGTTCTAACGAGGGTCCACCGGTCGGGAGAGCCGTCTCTGGGAGAGCAATTTATAAATGAATGCCTGGAGGGTGGTTACGATTATCCAGGTAGGGAGTCCTATGTGCGATGCCCAGAAAGAGCTTAGTTTTTGGAAACTAAAAAATGGCCAGTCAACATTGCTGGGCACCAGATTGTGAGGGTGGGCTGTGGCTAATGAGATTGATAGTGCCTTCTGCTCTGTGCCATGAACTTAAGTCTTATTTTAAGTATGCTGGGGAGACATTCAGAGGGTGTTGCCTTCCCTTATTTTTAAATGGAGGTGAAATTCATATTACAGAGAACGAATCATTCGGAAATGAACAATGCGGTTGTTTTTAGTACACTTCAAGGGTTGTGAAAGTCCCCGTCCTCTTCTTCTAAAGCATTTCACCTTTGCACAGGGGAAGACCAGAGGAGTTCAAGGGGAGTTGCTGAGGACTGGGATTAGTCCACGTGACCTCTCTGGCTAGTCGATAGAGGGGCCAGAAGGGGGGAAAGACTGGAAGCAAGAGAACCAAGTTGGGGATGGTTTATCAAGTCCAGGGGTAAGTGATTACAGGCTCCAGAACAAGGCACAGGGATAATGAATATAGACAAAGACAAACAGAATGATCCAAGATAGGACCACACAATCAAGTCTGATTATCTGTAAGGGATTGAACTGTTGTGATTATGTATGTCACTTTTCCAAAGGCTTCTCTCTAGCCTCACTCAGGCCTGTCTGGAATGTGGGATGAAACTACAGCCACTTGAGTCCACCTCAGATTCCTGATGCAGAAGGATGGAAGATGGTTCCAGAAGGAGTCTTACTTCACTTACAGTGAAGACATGGGGGCCAGTGATTGTTTTCTTTCTGTTCATTCCTTACTGAAGATTAAAAGTGGCCAACTGCCCATCTCAATGGGATGAACTAGTACTGGGTATAAAATAGACAAATGCTCAATCACACCTATACTTAGAATTTTGCATGGGATGGGAGTACACTTTAACTTGACTCCAAAGCTAAATAAGCCATACAAATGAATGGTGAGGTAGAATTTATTAATAAGCCATACAAATGAATGGTTAGGTAGAATTTATTAATAAGCCATACAAGTGAATGGTGAGGTAGAATTTATTAATAAGCCATACAAATGAATGGTGAGGTAGAATTTATTTTTGAACCCTCCTCCGACCACGTTTACTCTCCCAGAATGCAATAGTGACTGAATGGATAAATACAGTATAGCAATTTATTGTAGAAGAAACACACATTAGTGGTGGGAATTAACTTGTAAAACGTTTACCTTATCATTGTAAAATTCCTATTACTTTAAAGAAATGTTCATACCGATTTACTGGCTTTAGAAGCTGGGGTTCTCGAGACTATCTTTTGGAGATCTTTGAAACTATAGTAAAGTTCACCAATAAACAAATCACAGTTGTTATATTGCCTTCTGTTTTCTGTTTGTCCTCAGTGATTTTTTTTCCAGTTCAGATCAAGCCTGCAGCACTCAGATGTCTCTAGATTAATGGTGTTCAGAAATCTTTGAAATAATCATTCCCCAACAATTTAGATCAAATATGCTGAATGATAACTTTAGAAGTGAAACTCGGAGATGGCATGTAGTCTCTTGGTTTGCTTGAAACCGTTACTATGGGAAGGCTTAAGTGACTGAAACAAAGATTTGCATCTTGTGGGCACCTTAGGGATTTGCCCAAGGAAGAGTGTGGCTATACAGCCTCCTGCAGGGATAAGCTGACCTTCTCTGCCCAGTATATTGACCTGTATCCAGCTGCCCTTTGCAGCTTTGAGTGACCTCCATAGTCCCTCGTCTTTTGGACATGGTGTCTTGTTATTCTGTGTATGCCGCTGTCTTTCTGTGTGAGGCATCTTATGTGAGATGAAGCTCCATTTCTGAAAGAGGACACTTCCCTTTGATTGGTGTTTTTTTCCAGTCTCCCAGAAAGATGGAGAGACACTTGGAAACCTGGTTATATCTCCTTTTTCTACATGTGTACGTTCATTCAGCTCTGAAGGAGGTTCCATTGTTTCATCATAGATGTTTATAATGGAATATTTTGAGTGCCTGGCTAGTTTCTTTGTTATTTTTGGTTTCCAAGAACATTTAAGTTTAGAGGGACTTTGGAGGCAAAGCTGTCTGTTTATTTTGTCATACAGACAGAATCAGTGAATACCAAGATTATTTTTAAATTTAATTTTCTCCTTACAAAAATGCATGCCTTTATCAAATAAAATAAAATACTATAGAAGATGCAGGAAGAATAGACCATTCCTCTGAAACCCCAGAGACAACCATTGTTGACACCTTAGAAAAATTTTCCCCTGAGTGCCTCTAACTCTGATGTGTGGAGGTGGGTGGGAGTGAGCGGGGTGTGGGGGGTGTATTCCTATATAAACACTACATATAAATAACATTGTAAACAAATGGGATTTTGACTTATATGTTAGTCTACAGTCTGCTGTTTTCTTTCTAATAAAATGTAGGCTTTGTTTCATTTCAGATGTGTATAATATACATAATTCTATTTTTAATGATTGAATACTGGATACTTGTGCTGGCTAGTCTTATGTCAACTTGACACAGGATAGAGTAACTGGAGAGAGGAGGGGACCTCAATTGAGAAAATACCGCCATAAGATCGGGCTGTAGGTAAGCCTTAGGATACTTTCATAATTAGTGATTAATGGGTGCTGACCCAGCTCGTTGTGCATGGAGTGATCCCTGAGTAGGTGGTCCTGGGTTCTGTAAGAAAGCAGGCTGACTTAAGGCATGAGGAGTAAGCCAGTAAGTAGCATTCCTCCATGGTCTCTGCATCAGCTATTGCTTCCAGGTTCCAACCCTGCTTGAGTTCCTGTCCTGACTTACTTTGATGATGAACAGTGATGTGGAAGTGTAAGCCAAATAAACCCTATCCTTTCCAACTTGGTTTTGGTCATGGTGTTTCACTGCAGCAAAAGTAACCCTAACTAGAATACCTTTCATGCCAAGAAACAATTATTATGCCAAACTGGCATAATAGTGATTATCTATTGAAAAATTCTACTGTGGTAATTTGGATTTTGAGTGTTCCTCAAAAGTCCACCATGTGTTAGAACCTGGCTGCTTTCGTTGCTGGTAAGTGGAGGAAGCCAGAGTTTGAGTTCTTTCTTCTACTGTGTTGTGTTCCACGGTGCTCCTTTAACTTTAAAATTGAAGCTACTGATCACACCTCACTGTCTTGCATTCTAACTGATGACAGAGGGAGGGATGCAGTATTGAGTTTCAAACTAAAAATGCAGCAGTGAAACGATCCACCTGAGAATTGCTATTGAAATGTTTGGTATTGCGAAGGGCTCAGATGAAGTATGACATAGACGGGGAACAAGGAAGTCGGCTCAACAGAAAAGGGAACAGGCTCGCCTGCAGACAAGAACTCGGAGTTGTGACTTTTCATAGGCGAGAATATAGAAAGAGACCAAGGAATACAAATAGACAAGATAAGGGGATATGATAGATTCACATGCGTTTTAAAACTATAAATATGCTAAAGAAATACTAATAACTGCCAAACTAGAAAGGTTTATCACGGGAACATGCTCACCTTCCTGCCAGAAAATTTGATTACAAGGTAGAGAACGGTAGAGTTTGAAAGGGGTTTGCACTTGTCTGCCATTTTTAATTGGATCAAGTATGTTAGAGTGATGTGGATTTAGCAGATCAAACAAAACAACTCAAACAAAATGAGACAGAAGATGGGCGTGGCCTAGTCATGAAGGACACCTTAGAAGAGGCAAATATGTGTACGGATGGAAAGAGGAAGCCTGTGTTTTGTGAAGAAGAAGAATGACTTCAAGTAGTTCCACAACACACCCAGGCCCTCTGACATTTAGAACATGGAAGAGTTCTTTGCCAGCATGGGCTGAGAGCTGTGCCCCAGTTCTCTTAGCCTCCCTCGCCCATTCTGTCTCTAATTGCTGGATGCCAGGTGGAGCTGGAGGGCACTGACAGATTGAGTGTTCCTGGTGAGTCTCGGATTGCATCTGGCAGGAAGCGCATCGTTCTCCACAGGCGCCTGCTGGCTGCTACACACTGCCTGTGTAGTGGTCTCAGCCAGTGGACAGCTGATTCCGAGCCATGGGGGAGAGCACAGAGCGTTGGCAAGTGCTGTGTGTGGCAGACCCTGCTCACTGTTAAGTGCTTCAGGAGGATGCTGAGTGCATTCTTTCCCACTGATGCCTTAATAAACCCATTACAGAGTGTCTGCTTGTAGTGTCTCCTTAGTCACCTTTATTGAGAATGGGTGAACTCCCTTGGCCAACTGCACTGATCCTTAGAAACTTTCTTTTAATGCATGCTCTGCAGTTTTCCCTCCTACGCTTGAGGCAACTGCTGCCTGTCCCTTTAGCCAGTTTCTAGGAATAGTTGTTGATGCTGTTGTCTTTTACGAAAGGCAGCAAAATAGATGCAGAATAAAGTTGAGCTGCCGGCATGCTTCAGGACAGCGCTTCTAGCCCCAGTGTTAAAGCAACATGGGAACAGCAGCAGACCATGTCACTGAGCAGCACATGCTTGAGTGGTCTTTGGTGTCCAGTGGGTACATCCTTTGTCTCGTTATCAAAGATGCCCTTACAAACTCCCACAGCTCCAAGTTTGTGCCCACATCTGTTTAGTTTCCAGATCTTAGCGTGAAATCTTTAGTACCCTAGGAAAGCTAAATTAATGGTGAGTCAGAGTAATTAAGGCAAAGTAAATAATCTCCAAGGTTCTCACTCCTCCGTGAAACTCATTTCAAATCGCATCCTTCATGTGTTAAAAATAGTTCTCTGCTAATTCAAGATGCCCATGCACTGTGCTGGTGAAGTGCACTTCAGCTCTGTTGAAAGGATGCAGATTAGAGAGTTATTTTCAATTGGGCACTTTTTTCCCCAAGAGAGGCATTCATTTTGGCACCAGGAAAGCGTGAATCTCTATGGGTGAGCTGAGAGTTGAACCCAGCTGACGGGCCAATGGCTTACCATCACTTGTCACTGGAACATCCTCGTCTTCCTTTTAATGAGAACCTAAGTGAGTAAGAACATCCTTCTGTCCATTGATGAGGTTCATTCAACTTCTGCAGGGGTTTTGATTAGCCCCAGCTTGACCTTGTCTGTGTCTACTCATTTAGAAAAGAAATATCTGTGCCCCCCCAACTCCCCGGGGATGGCTCTGTCAGTGAAGAACCCACTGTACAAGCATGAGATACTGAGTTTGGGTCCACAAAAGCCACATAAAAGCTGGTCTTGGAAACACATGTTTGTAACCTCACCATTGGATATAAGGAGATATATGTATATATATGTGTATGTGTATGTGTATGTATGGATCCCTAGAGCTCATTGACCAGTCAGCCCGGGCAAATAAGTGAACTTCTGGCTTAATGAGAAAACCTGCCTCAAAAAATAAGGTGGGCAGCAAATGAGGAAGACATTTGACATTCATCTCTGGCCTCTACATGCATACCGCATGCACAAATGCTCATATCCATATGAATATGTACACACACACACCACAAAAACCAAATAAGTCTATTTTGCTCCAGTGAGCAATGGGAACGTTGGTACTGGAACATACTTTTTGTAGGTGCCTGAAAATCCTCATGAGCTACAAGCCCACAACTCTTTCCTTGTTTATGCATTTTAGAGGTCAGTGCATGGAAGCACATCTCATGGATGCATGAGACACGTGCATTGCCCTGTTGTCCTGGGGCCTGATGGGCTGGGTGAAGGCTGGCATGGTGGGTGGAACTCTTCAGGACTGCAACTGTGGTCTTGATCAACTGAGAGAACTTCTCTTTGTTACAAGAGTCTCAGTTGAGAAAGAAGAGCTACCTTTGGGGAGAATGTCTAATACTGGTCTTTTCCTTGTCTACACCTGAGCTATGAGGCCTTGGTAATTGCTGTTGTATATCTGTAAATCCCTCCCTGACCTCTTTCTTTGGAAGAAGCCTGGGCTGTGTATTGCAGCCTGGGCACATTCTTCCAGAGGAAGGCTACTGTGCTTTGGAAATGTTTTGACGTGGTGACACAGAAATGGACATCCTTGGATGCTACGCATACCACACAGTGTCGACGCACATAGCCACGGGTTCAAGGCAGAAATCTGACGAAGCAATGGCGATAGCCGTGGAAGGTGACTTTAATGAGTTTCTTATCCGTATGGATTCCTAGCTTTGGCACCAGTTCACCTTGGAGAAAGTGAAGTGCCTCCTCTTTTTAATTTCTCTTTCTAACAAAATTAAAACCAAGTGCATATATGTGACATGTGCAGGGATAATAACTTCTTTAGAGCCTGTGAAGACGGCAGACAGTCTCTAAGTTACAGCTTTTCAACATTTCTATTGATGTCACAATCATTATGTGCATTTGCACAGTGCCCGGAAGTGGGAAAAGTCCAGTCTCATTCTTTGATTGTCACTGATGAAGTGGGCAGTATCCCTTCTGTTTTAAGGGAGATGAGGATGCAGTTCATTAATTCATCTGTTTATGTCATACATACTTACTGTGGGCGCTTCCTCATGTTATAGGAGATTAGACTGTATGAAGATGACCTTGACCTCTGGGAGCCTACTGGCAACAGGAGGAAATGGACAGCAGTGGGGAACAGCAGTAGGAGGCTGTCAGTTACAGAAAGTTAGAGTGCTCATACAAGAGTGGGAGATGGATGTTCAACAGGGAAGGTGGACTGCCGTTCATAGAAGTTAAGCCTGGCTCCAAAGGGGCTCTCTGTGTAAACAGAAGCTGAGACACAGGCAAGGAGTAGTATGAAGTAGTCGGGACACCGAGGACCTGTAGAAAGGCCAGGGTAGGAAAATTTGGAAAGGTCATGAAGCTTATAAGTGACAGAACCTAGGAGGGACAGCATTTTCTGCACCCCAGTTGATGATTCTCCTTTATACTCGGGTCTTCATTTAGCCCCTCCCCCCACTACATCCTGAGTCCATTCTATATAGATGCATTGATGCATGCGACATGTACAGATTTCACCTGACACACTTATTCCATTTAGCCAGAGGCATGAGCTTGTGGTTTGGTCAGTGTAAGCCTTTGGGTGTCTCTGTGGATTAGTTCAGGCACTGAGGGGAGGGCTGGGCCTAGGTATGCTCAGCTGAGTGGGCTTCTGGCAGCTAAAGCAGGTATTATTGTAGCAAATAGGCGGGTTGGTTCTGCCTGCCCTACCCTGATGTTGAGGTCTTATGGAGCTTATGTATTTGGTGCTGAGAAATACAAACACTTGAGTAATTAATTTGAAGGTGATATGTTTTGAGCTGATTCTGCTGGTTAAAAATAAGGTTTGGCTCACAGAGATGAGAAAGTGCTGGAGTAAGTGAGAACAACCAAGAAATCGTGGGGAGGGAAGGTCCAGCATGCTAGCTGTTAGCAGAGACCAGGGCTTAAAAGCAGGCGCTTTTCCTTGGGTCTTGTACACTGTATGCAGTGTAAAGAACAAACCTTTCCATTTTTTTCCCCCACTGAGAGCCATGATGTTATCTCTGTAATTGAAAATAATCTTCTAAGGTTGCTCTTTAACTGGGTTTACACAATCCTCTTTCAAATCAGCTGTTATCTGCCCTTACATTTCACAGTAAATGCTGCCGTCTTCACAGCTCCTGCTAACAAGAAGATCAAGTGTAAGTCTTCTTGTTTGGAAGCAAGTATTGCCTTTGTAATTATCCCGACCGGCTCCTGGCTGTGCTGTTGGGAGTGGGCTCCTTTCTCGGCATTGGTGATGGGGCTTCAGTATTGAGTGGAAGCCCCTGGTGACAGCAGTGTGGGCTTTCTCGGCTGTCTGAAGGGTTTTTGTGACTCTCCCAAGTCCATGTCTTATGGTTAGAAGTATTTTCATAGCCGCTTCAAGGTTGTTACTGGAGTTAGGGTGAGGTAGGTGTTGGGATTTTTTTCCTTTAACTGTACCAGATGACACATAGAAGAGAGCGCTACGTTTCCTGTTTATGTCTTCACTGACCTCATTTCAGCAAAGTTAGTAGAAACACTGTGCTAATTACCTGCAGTCAGCAGACTTTGAATAAATGGTGGTGAAGGAGGTAACCGTTAAGGTGTGCAGCCAGGGAACACTGTGCAAAGAGGTGGAAGTTTCTTTGGATTTTTTTTTTTTTTTTTTTTTTTTTTGGTTTTTCAAGACAGGGTTTCTCTGCATAGCTCTGGCTGTCCTGGAACTCACTCTGTAGACCAGGCTGGCCTCGAACTCAGAAATCTGCCTGCCTCTGCCTCCCAAGTGCTGGGATTAAAGATGTGCGCTACCACTGCCTCTCTGGAATTCTTCAAGAGCAAGACATATTCTTGACTTCTTAGGTTTCCGATTCTCCAGAAATCGTACATGTCTGTATAATAATTGTAAATCTTCCTAGACAGCATTCACATGTTACTGTTGTTACATCACTTCAATTGCATTATTAATTTTATAAAAGGACTTCAATTCTAACTTAGCAGTGTATTTAGTGGCATTTTCTGCAAATTGTAGCTACCGATTGCTCACTTCCTTAAGGAAGATGCCAATCAACAGCCACATAAAGATAATGGTGCATCAAATCCTACTCAAATTGGAGCACCAAATTAGGCTGGGGTGTCACAGGAAGTTCCTAGCAGGTGTTTGCTAATGATAACTTAGGACATGGTTTGAGGCTGGAGGGAAGGGCAGGATGGGAGGGCAGACACCGAGGGAACGAGTGGTTCCTGGGTTTCTTTAAAATAGAAGCCTGGATCCTACTTCATGTTTCACTTGGGATGTTTGACTAGGTGCTGTTGTAGACTGAATATTTGTGTCCTCCCCAATGTCATGGGTAGATAGCAATGATGGTTTTAGGGGGTTGATTGAAAGTTTGAAGCGATTAGGTTATAGAGACAGAATCTTCATGGGTGAGGTTAGCACCCTTATCGAAGAGATCCAGGAGAACACCCTCATGTCTCCCATACCGTGAGGATCCAATACACAGGTGACATCTGGGATCCAGAAAGTAGGCCTTCACCAGACACTGACCATGTTGGTACCTCCTCCTTTGACTTCCTAATCTATTGAACTATAAGACACTAATTGCTCATATATATAAGCTATCTATACACTATTCCCTTGTAGCAGCGCAAACAGACTGAGAGCCCAGCTTTCCCATCTGACACCCGTGTGACTCCCTTCAGCAGTCAAATTTAAATATTCTTGGGTGAGAAATAACAGCTTCAAATCAAAAGCAAATGGCCTGAAATGAATTTTGTACAAATCTGAGAAAAGATTCATCTACTATATATGCATCACTAATAAACAATGGATTTATGAGCCACCTTAAAACTAAATACATAGCCATTTTAGGCGATATATTGCCTTGATTAATGCCATTAGTGGAGATAATTGAGAATTGATTGGCTCACTTAGACACCTTCCTAACCACATTAACAAAATATGACTATTCCATAAATCCTTCATGTTGCATATCATAAGCTACATATCGGGATGTGCTTTTTAAAAGAAAAACTGATGTATGCTCCAACTCTGTAGAGCAGGGTTGTTATGAATAGTAAACACTAAGAGAGTGTAACTTCTCCCGATTCCCACAGCCGGCTGCCAACAGAGCCCCTTCAGGGTTGTAGGACTCCATTGGAGTATTTACTTCCATCTGGGGAAGTGCATGCTGCCAGCTCACATCTGTGGGAGGCAGAGACCCACGCTGTGCCTGTGCCTCTCCTTCTGTGCCGTGCACAGACCAGCTCATCGATTCCATGTATCACTACTTTAAAGACTTACAGGAGCGACTTAGTCAACTTCCAAATTTCACACTGTGGTTAATGGAACTCCCAGAAAGAAACTCAAATCTGTTAAAGAGCAGTTTCTTTTACTCGCCTTCCGGATACCCCAGAAAAATGAGACTTGCCCATGCTTTAGAATTCCCCCAACCTGCATATTCCTCTGTTGAAGACATAAGGAGGAACTGAAGGGTCCTCCTTTTTAACTTGTCCCAAAGTGTTGAACAGAGTATCCTGTCAGAGGAGAGATAGATGACTTGGTACTCAAGTAGAGAAATTGTCCTAGGGCTGCTTTAATTTAGAAGTTTCTCACTTGATGGAGATGTGGCCAGCTGAATATGACATAGCTTGGCAGCTGTATCTGTCTCAAACACACCCATGCACATTAAGTGTTATTCTTCAGCTTGTGCCAAGAAGTCCAGCTTTTATTAGACATTTGGTGGGAAAAAAAGCACAAAGGGAGGATATGCATGCAGTAGCTTTGCCAGAATTGTCAGTCTGACCCAGAGAAGGGCGGAAATGCTCGCCTGGACTTTCCAGATGCACGCCTGGATTTTCTCTAGTTTTCTCATTTCTCCCTGTTTTCCTGACTACTTGGAATGCCATTCTTAATTCCTTCCCTGTAGAATTTGTAGTATGTTGCCTCTGGAGGGTGGAAAGCAACAGAGGCTTTGTTTAAAGTATCAAGAACATTGTGGTCACTGGAGTCCTGGGCAATGCAACAGATACAAATTGGGGATGGGAGTGGGGGTGGGGCTCGGGGCCTGTGTGGCCTGTAGAGGAAGGTGGTCCTAGCAGAAATGAATCC
Source organism: Rhynchomys soricoides (assembly GCA_019843965.1). Classification (NCBI taxonomy): domain Eukaryota; kingdom Metazoa; phylum Chordata; class Mammalia; order Rodentia; family Muridae; genus Rhynchomys; species Rhynchomys soricoides. The sequence continues at coordinate 9,358,753 of JADRCH010000099.1, read as the reverse complement.
ATCTAGAAACAGTTCACTTGATGGCACCTTTGTAGGGAAACAGCCACAGTGAGTGTGCAGGAGTGGCCCTTGGAACAGACAGTGCCATTTCTGCCCAGGTGCACAGGATGTGTGCTGTGCTGTCGGGGAACGGTGCACCCTCCCCTAGAATGGGAAGTGCTTAGAGTTATTACATTTCCTTCAAGCCATTTCAAGGTGTTGGAGGGGGTGAAAGGTCCATCTGGCGACGTAGACAGATGGGAAGACTTCCTTTGTAAAGTTTTAAATACTTTCTACACATTTTTGTACAGAGTAAAGATAGTTTTCATCAGAATAAAACCATCTTTAAAATTTTCCGTGAGCTTCCTTCTGTGGAATTTGCTTTCTTGCCTCCATTTCTCATCTGAGGAAAATAAAATAGATGATATCTAATCTGCAAGTTTTATTTCCTGGAAAGAAAAACTAGGGTAGAGGAAGGAAGACCCCCAGGCTTTCTGTGGCATGCAGCATTTGCATGCTCAGGGTCTCGTTAATAATAATTGTACCTGTCTTTTATCTCAGTGACTCGGGGGAAGTGACACAATTGGGCAAATATCTGAGCTCTTTCTATCTTAGAAAGTGTGTATTATCATAATCATAATTGGCATAAGGCTCACTGCCAGACAGGTGGTTCTTGTTTTCTCTGCTTTGTGATATTTGTAATCCGCCCAAAAGCCCAATCTCTCTCTTCTACTGAGGATATTATCCAGAAATCCCACATACTTGAACTTTGTTTTAGGCAATGGGTCTCTTAATGTTAAGCTTGTATATCGTAATGCGTGTTGGTTGGGTCCTCTTGGAAATACTCATTTTTATTCTAGGTTATGGGCCACAAGTAGAGAACATTGTTGAAGGGAGCAGCTCTGACTGGGGGAATGCCAGCTGAATCAGGTAGTGTGGACAGTGCCGTGGGGAGCATGGGCCCTAAAGGCAACAGTGCTTCACTTAGCCAGGGGCGTTTCATGTTGGGGCAAACATTCTGGTATGCACTCTGAGCAACATGGATTGGTGCAGAGGATGTGACAGATGGGGCATCAGAGAGAGCTCTGCTCCTCTGTGTACATCAGGTTGGTTCAAAGCCTTCTCAGCATGTATATGTAATGTTAACATTCATAGTGACTACCAGGGATACTGGGATCAGTGCAAATTATAATCATTTGTCTATTGTGGTGATACAAGACAGCATGTAGTAGATTGCATTTTAGATGAGTTTGATTTTTAGAAGTGTAAAATAAAATTTCAACCAAAGGTGATATACTCTGGCTTTGTAGAAAATGCACTTCACCAGGCCAGGCTACTTGCTCACCGTAGCAGATAAACAATTGGGTTCTTTTCAGTTTCTAAATGGCCAAAAACATCAAAGACATGAACAGATAGGACAAATTCTGTGCATGTTCCTGATGTCCATTTGTAGGGAAGATTCATACAATAGCTTTTGAGCATGTGTCTCCATGTCATGGGAGTTCACCATAGCTCCTCTGTAACAAAACCTGCTTATTGCACCCATTGTGATAATTAAGCAATTATATGCTTTTCCTGATTGAATTTAAGGCTTGTGAAGTCAAGGCTATCTCCCTCTTGCTTTCTGTAATAGCGTCAACATCTAAGAGAGTGCCTGGCACATATAAGATGCTTAGTAATTTTCTGTTGAGTGATTGGTGGATGGATGGATGGATGGATAGATGGGTGGATGGATGGATGGAT
>JADRCH010000099.1:9338698-9357021 GCA_019843965.1 Rhynchomys soricoides | reverse complement strand
GATGGGTGGATGGATGGATGGATGGATAGATGGGTGGATGGATGGATAGATGGGTGGATGGATGGATGGATGGATGGATGGATGGATGGATGGATAGATGGGTGGATCTAAATATGAAGCAGCTGCATTGTGTTCACCTTGGATAGATGAAGACAGCATCCAGGAGAGGAAGATCGTAAAGCTTGCTTATGTCTACACATTGAGGAGATGTCACTCATTGTCATTCCAAGATAGCTAACAGTCATACCAATGGACCCCCCATTTTTAAAAATCGTATCATAGGACTGTGATTTACCTTGAAGTGTTAGCCTTTGATTTTAAAGTTTAATAGTTGTGGGTTATTCTGTAGTAGTGTCTCCATCATGATGAGTTTAAAACAAAAGACATTTATCTTATTTTTACTTTGTGAGGTAGGGTTCTCTGTGTCCCCCTGGCTGTCCTGGAACTCTTTGTAAACCAGGCTGGCCTCAAACTCTGAGATCTGCCTGCTTCTGCCTCTTGAGAACTGGGATTAAATGTGTTCATCGCCACCACCCAGCCCAACAAAAAACAATTTTGAAGCACCGAGATTGTTTTATTAGCAGGGAGGGTTGAAAAGTTTACTGGAGTTATTAAGTTGTGTGACTCTGAGATTCTGTGGGTTTTTTTTTTTTTTTGGTGGTTTTTTTTTTTTTATTTAACTTTTTTTTCATACTTTATTTACATTTCAAATGTTTCCCCCTTTCCAGATCTCCCCTTTGGAACCTCCCTATTCCCTCCCCTCTCCCCCTGCCACTATGGGGGTATTCTCCTGTCCACCCACCCACCCACTCTCGGTTTCCCTCCCTGGCATTCTCCTACACTGGGGCATCTAACACCCTCAGGCCCAAGGGCCTCTCCTCCCCATGATGGCTAACAAGACCCTCCTCTGCCACATATGTGGCCAGCACCATGGGTCCCTCCATGTATATTCTTTGGTTGGTGATCCAGTCTCTAGGAGCATTGAGGGGTCAGGCCAGTTGCCACTGTTGCTCCCTCCATGGAACTGCCAACTCCCTCAGCTCCTTCAGTCCCTTCTCCAACTCCTCCATCTGGGACCTCACACTCAGCCCTATGGTTGCTATGAAGTGACTCTTGAGTATTCCGAACTTTTGGGCTAATAACCATTTATCAGTGAGTACATACTGTCTTCATTCTTTTGTGACTGTGTTACCTCTCTCAGGATGATATTTTCAAGTTCCATCCATTTGCCTGCGAATTTCATGAAGTCGTTGTTTTTAATAGCTGAGTAGTATTCCATTGTGTAAATGTACCACATTTTCTGTATCCATTCCTCTGTTGAGGGACATCTGGGTTGTTTCCAGCTTCTAGCTATTATAAATATGGCTGCTATGAACATAGTGGAACATGTGTCTTTATTACATGTTGGAGCATCTTCTGGGTATATGCCCAGGAGTGGAATAGCTGGGTCTTCAGGTAGTATTATGTTCATTTTTCTGAGGGTCCGCCAAACTGATTTCCAGAGAAGTTGTATCAGCTTGCATTCCCACCAGCAATGGAGGAGTGTTCCTCTTTCTCCACATCCTCGCCAACATCTGGAGATTCTGTGGTTTAAATATGCATTCAACAATCTATCTTTGGCATATTAGAGTCTGATCAACCCCAAGCTCAAGTGTCCATTACTTCCTCGCACGTGACTTTGTTTCATTCTGTAGCTTCTGGAAATATAAAATAGTGTTTTTTCTCAGTGTTCTGGTCTTTGAGCAAACAGGCCCCTTTCCCTCCGTCTCAGTGTGTTTCCCAGTTAGCATCCTGCAGCTCAAGCCGCTCCTGGCTCCATTGCTGTTAGGTCCCAAGATGTCACCTGTTCTTAAGTGGATTTTAAATTTTTAATTAGGCTATGCCAATTTGCTTTCTCTTTTGATTGCAACTCATGGTGCCTATACTAATACATATTTACTCCCCACGAATGTGGTAAATATTTCATTTAGTCTTCTAATCTTTGTCCTGTTAAAAGTACTGTCTATTTTATGTATGAGAAAGCCGGAGGGGGGGGGGGGTCAGTAACTTTCTTAAAGCCATCCAGGTATAGTTTCAAATTAACTTTTCTTTAAGATGACTCTACAGTCATGATCAATTTTAAAAAGGCAGAAATATCCTGTATCCTTTTCTTACTGTCTCCAAAGATACAGTGTGGAATCACAGTCTCAGTTGGGTGCTGACAGCTCTGTCAGAAGGCTCTTCTGTTACCTTCCTCACTACACTCCCCTCTCCATCTCCCTGCCCTTCCTGAACCATGTGACCCTTGCAACCCTGTTTCCCTAATTTTCTCTATTCCAGAATGTCACATAAATATGTTTTGTAATCTTTTGGGATTGGCCTTTAAAAAAACCGAAGTCAGCATCACTCTCTGAATACTCCTGAAAATTGTTGTCTGCATCCATAATTTATTTCATCTTATTGTTGAGCAGTTCAGAGAATGATGATGGTAGTGGGGGTGGTCTTCTATTGTCTGGTAGTCCAGGGATGACGGTGATGATGATGATGATGATGATGATGTTGATGATGATGATGATGATGATGATGTTGATGATGATGATGATGATGATGTTGATGACACTGATGATCTTCTTCTTCTTTTTATAGTTCTTAGGCTAGAACCCAGGACCTTGTTTATCCCAGGCAAGTGGTCTGCTACTGAGCCAATATGCCCAGCTCATTTGTTTTTAACTCATTCATTCGTCTACTGAAAGATTTCTCTTCTTTCCATCCACCTTACTACTCTAAATAAAGTCTTAATGGACAGTTTCCATACAGGTTTTTGTTTTTTGAACACAGGTTTGTTTTATTCTCTCCAGTATAAATTTTCAAAAATCCAATTGTGGGTAGTTGCATGTTCTGAACATAGAATTTTTTTTTTTTTTCCCCGAGACAGGGTTTCTCTGTGTAGTCCTGGCTGTCCTGGAAATCACTCTGTAGACCAGACTGGCCTCGAACTCAGAAATCTGCCTGCCTCTGCCTCCCGAGTGCTGGGATTAAAGGCGTGCGCCACCACTGCCCGGCGAACATAGAGTTTTTATAAGAATGTTTTGAAATCTTTTCTACAGTGTTTGTGCCATTTTACAGTCTCAACAACAATGAGTGAACACCCCATTTCTCTTCATCCCCCAACTATATGGCAGTGCGCTGTGTCTGTAGCCACGCTGATGGCTATGTAGTGGTATCCCTAATACCTTGGTAAAATGTTGCGTCCCAGTATTCATACAACAGTTGCTCAGGGTTGGATGGTCTACAGGGCCTCACTTTCGTGTCTGATAGTTAGTCATCAGCTGCAGTGATGAGGGTGGCTGATGTCTTCTGTCATCCAACAGGCAGACTTGGGGCTCAGTTGGGGCTCTAAATTAATGTTCTAGCTGACAGGACCTTCTCAGCCCTCATTTAAGTCCGACTCCTTCACTTACCTCATATTCAGTTTCCAAAACTATGTCACAAGGTCAGTCCAGGTTCAAGAGATGGAGAAGCTGTAAAATGAGATGCTGGGGACAAGGACATGGCAAGGAATCAGACACCTAGTTCAAGTGCCGTCTGCTTTTTTTTTTTTTTTCTTCAAAATACAGATTAGTCCTAGAAATATGTTTCTTAGTGAAAGACGCATTCAACTCACAGCTGGGAACAGAGGTGTGTGGGTACAGTCCTGGTTAGTTGGGAGGCTCAAGCAGGACTGAAGGTATGGGGCCATCTTAGGCAATTTAGCCAGACCTCTCGTCAAACAAATTCGATGTGTGCATGTGTGTGTGTGTGTCTGTGCAGGTGTGCCCCCATGTGCATGTGGTGTGTGTGTATGTGTCTGTGCATGTGTGTTTGAATTAAAGATAGTAACATCCTACAAGTTAGCCAGTTCATTGAAGAACTTCTACCTGAGAATGGCTTCTGCCTGAATCATAATGGGACATTAATACTTAAAGAAGATTCCTTTTCATTATTCTTACAATATAGACTACTTTCTGACTATCCATCTTTAGCTAACCTGCTCCTTGGACGGACCTTCAATTGAGCAAGAACCTTGCTTAGCACCAGGCATAAGAGATAACAAGTAACATGGATCCTGCCTTGCTGTCTGATAAGAGACACTATGTGCATCAAAGGGCCAAGTGCCTTGTGGAATCTTCTACCCTGAGTGTGTCTCTGGCTGTCTGGCATATTATCCTCTTACCAGGAACCACATGACCTTGAACTTTAGTTTCCTTGTCCCAGGTGTATAGACCATGTGTGTCTGGGGGCTTCTTACGGCCTGGGATGAGAGTAGGGTCCTTGATTTGGGAATATAATCAGCCAGGGATTTCTTCATTTGCCTGTTAATTCTGCACATTTCAGCAACAAGCCATGTGCAGGATGCAGGTGGTTAGGTGTACACCTTAAGTATCTTAGGATTCTGTTGGAAATCTCATTCTCTCTGTCATTTTTACTAATTTTACTAAGATCACACCTCAGAGTAATCCATATCTTACCACTGTTCTACTTGTTGTTTGCTGACTTAGGAATTATGAATAATATTTAACTTCAGTTTTGCTAAATAGTGTTATAGAGGAGAAATACACATGCAGATATCTACCAAAGGTTAGGAATAGAGATTTCCTGATAATAGGTTTAAAGGTGATTTTAGTTGTTGTAACTGAGTTGTGTTTTACATTTTCATACTGTAAAATATATTATGGGTATAAAACAAACAAAACATTCACGAAACAGACATGTAGGACCTAATGATTTATGACCCCAGGGAGCATGCAAGTGTGAGAGGGTTTAGAAGTTCCCAGCAGTGCCAAGGCCTTCCAAGTTACTACCACAGCAACCTGGAAAGAGAAGGCAGCCCTGGGAGACTTTGACAGCATCTCATTCTCTGATGCTAATTTGGTATGTTTTCCCTGGCATCTGTCTCTCTCTGTCTTTCATACTCCAAGATGACGTTTCTTTTAGTGGTAATCATTTGGTGACAGGAATCCCACTGAAAATGTTCACACTCCACCGGAATTCCTCCCAGTTAAGGAAGGGCCTTGCAGTTCTTGGGCAATATGAGACAAATACATGACTTGTGCTCTGAGGTTTTCAACTATAGTTTTCTTTCTTTTGTGTCCTAAGCAGATAGGATCCCAGTTATGTGATGAGAGGACCACATGACCCCTGGATTTGCTTTTGTGGGGAACAAATGCAGAAAAGAGGGTGTATTGAATAGTTCAGCAAGTATCTTCCATAGAGGCAACCTGAGCAGCAGTGCATCTAGGTATGTGGGTAGTCAGCATGAGGTGCTATGGAGACTTGTGAGCCCGGAACAAAAGAGTAACCACTCAAAATGCAAGGAGGTGGACAGAGAATATACTCAGCCTTAGTCCTGTTTTTGAAATGTCGGGTCTGGATTTCTAATGTCGGGTCTGGATTTCTATGCAGGAAGTATGATCATAATAGAATGAGGAAATTAAGTAGAGCCCATCTTTCAACAAAGCACAAGGCATGCTGGTCTTAAAACAAAGCACAAGGCATGCTGGTCCTCCTAGAGTGCCTCAGTGGTGGTGAGGGATTGCAATCCTGTACATTTCAGAAACCATCACCAGAGGGACCATACACAATAAATCTTTAAAGTTTCCCCAGATCACTTACCTGATGAGCTTAAAGGTTCATGCAGACCATCAAAGGTGCAGACATAGGAGAGTGGAGGCTGTCTATGCTTATCTCTCCGCTAGCAAATGTGTTTCCACAGCATACATTTTCCTGAGAGTGGTTGTGATCAACTTTCTTTGTCTCCCAAGGCATTGAGATGTTAATCTTAACTCTTATTTCCAGTGTCCTCTGGCTGGGTTGCAGGATACAATATCAATATATAAAAATCAATTGTGTTACTATATACTAGCAGTGAACAATCAGACACTGAAATAAAAATGCCATTTTACAATGGCACCAAGACTATGAAATACTTAGTAATAAATCTAATAAAAGATTGCAGCTGGGGTTTGTACCTCAGCAGGAGGCTTCAGCTAAGCATCCAGAGGCTCGGCAGTGCGGTAGAGTGGGAAATCTGTCTGTGGAACCACAGAGTTTTTACTTTTGGGAGAAGTTAATGGGGAAACTCTAAATTAATGCTACAATGTGTGCATGGTAAGAAGGCACAAAATTGCTATGACACCTGGTTCCCCCAAATGGATATACAGGGTCTATACATCGAGGAGGGTTTGCTCTCGAAAAGATGAATCTGAAAGGCCATTTAGAAATAGAATCCAGACTGCCCCACACAGCTTTGGGGAGGATAGAGAAGGCTGAAGACTGAAGTCTCTGACCTTAAGGCTTCTGAAGCAGTGGTAATCAGAAGAACTTGGTACTGGTGTCTCACTAGACGGATAGGCCAGTGGAACAGAAGAGAGAACCAGAAATAGACCCACAACTTTATAAACTGAGTTTAGACGGAAGATGTAGAGACAGTTTGGAAAGGCTTATTTAACTAACAAAATGAGCATCGAGCTGTTCCTTATGTAAGATTGAAGTTGAGCATAAAGATGGATTAAGACATGATTATAACACTTAAAACTATAACTAATAGACGACAGCACATGCTTTGCTGGGTTGGACAAAGATTTCTTAGACATAATCCAGCTGAACAATTAATTATTAAGCAAGACAATACATCAAAACATCGCTAAATATATTCAGATTGGGGGGCTGATTTCGCAGTTGAGACTATATAAATTACTCTCAAATGCTAAAAAGAAAACAACCCACGAAAACGGGCAAATGCTTTGAATAGATACATCACTAAGGAAGAAATATGAGTGTCAAAAAAGCACATGAAAAGATGCTGACTGGGGCAGTCATTAGGGAAATGCAAATGAAAACTCTAGTGAAATCATACAATAGGCATATTAGAGAGGCTGCAATTAAATCACACGCTACTACATGTTGACAGGTCTATGGAAGAAATGGAACTTTCTCCCATGTACTGCTAGTAGTAATGTAAATTACCGTTCATTTTGGGACATAGTTTAGCAGTTTTCTGCAATGGAAACATGTGCCTGTCACATGATCTACATCCTTCTATTTCTACTTGCCTGTATGAACACTTACACGTGAATCTTCATAGCAGTGCCCTTGATGATATCTGCAAACCTCAATCCACCCCACTGCCCATCAGCATTGAAAAGGGAAATGCGTAGCAGCAGATCCACATCCATGCAGGAAGCCCTCAGGAATTAAATGTATTGATTGCATGCAACCATGTGGATGAAGCTCAAAATAACTATGCAAAATATGAAGGCTACCCCCAAATGCCAACCACATAGCTGCATGCATGTGGATCTACAATCTTGGTCCTGTCTTCCTCTGACCTCAGTGACCTAGAGGGCACATTTGTCAGTCCTCCTCCAGTAGCCCTTTTGTCACAAGTTTTCAGATCAGAGATCTTACTCAAATCTGAATTGTGAAGGTGCTCTGTGCACAATGGCGTTGGAATAGAGCTGAGGATCAAGCTTGGCAGCCTGGAAGTTTGGAAACTTTCTCAATGTGGTTGGATTCCAGTGCTGCAGGCTCTGTCCCTAGGCCATTGTGCAAAGTGCCCTGTAGTTTTGGAAGCTAGCATTGCAAAGACAAGCACTTCATCCCTAAGCTTGGCTGATGCAGCTTGGGTACCATTACAGACGCTGGGATTACAGTGCAGGCATGACCACTGAAGAATGGAACACTCTAATGGGTCACATCTGCCCATCTCCACCCTGAATACTTGCTAATCCTTGTGCACTAAATCTGTACTGTGCCAAAGTTTCTATTTAATTTCCTTTCAAGGTACAAAACTTCATGTATTTCTCCTTCTTGGGATTGGTCTTTTAGCTATGTGTATTGTAAAACAGTATCTGCAAGGGATACCTCTCTGTACATCAGGGAGAAACATAAAGACTTCTTAAGGCATCTCACCTTTTAATTATTGTAATTCTTTTAAAAATCAGCTCTGGTATGTGGATGTTTGGTGATTGCTGGATATGATAATGAGTGCGATGTAATTTTACAGTGTAGTGAAATTATTGAGGTAGATGTCATATGGTTTTTTGAATATTCGTATCTTATACATTAGGAGAGTTGAGATCACATACAGCAGTTTTGCATTTGCAAAGCTATAAAGCAAGAAAGCAACAAGAGTTAAAAACTGTGAACCTGTGAAATATCAGTGAGAATCTCTTCACGCCATGATTTTGCCATGACAATGTAAATATTCAAATACCGGAAAACCTGGAGAAACAAAGTGTGTCTTACCACCATTGTTACTGTTATTTTCACCGGGGGGGTGGGAGGGGGAACAACAACATCATCAGACTCATTCTCAGAGATCAGTGGTTAGCGCAGGTTTAAATGAAGTCACACCCACTAATTGCCAGTTGAGGGGCAGGGCTTGTCCCCTGCTGGAAACCGTCTGAGGCTCTGCTTCTGTTGTGTTGACACACAGGACCTTGCTGTTGTCAGGAAGCCTAACATCACCATGGTTCCTTTCTCCAAGGTGAGTTCCAGCAAGGGAACCAACCCATGAGCATCAAGTGTTTCCATGGAAGTGGTATCATTTAAGCCGACGGACTCTACTTCCTGTACGCTAAATCTCCAGTAACTTTCTGGTTAAAGAGAGGTGAAGAAGTTGTTTGTAACTTGGTGGGATAATAACTCCCATTGCAATAATAATAATACCCAGTGATTATAAAGTGCTATGTACCAGGCACGTTTCCATGTGCTTTACATATGGTTACTAATTTGAACCTCAAAGCAGCCCTGGGAGGAAAAGTCTCCTGTTTACCTGATGATATGTGTCTGAATTATAACCTCAGAGAAATTAAGTCATGGAGCTCGGGAGTGGAAGAGTTAAATTTGAACCCAGGCAGTCTGCTGTTAAAACTTGGTGTTCAGAAGCAACCTGCTCATTGCCTCTTAGAAGTAGACTCTCTTAAAGAAACAGAATTGAAAACACTGTGCATGAGACTTAAATGGCATTGGCAACTAGGACAGTGGCACAGCTACGAGAATTGAGTTTTCCCAACATGGAATACTGTGCCGGGTACTTTGCAGGTATTAGTGATCTGTGCGCTTTGCTTTATCCTCTTGCTGGTTGGCTCTCGTCAGCTTATCACAAACTGTAGACACATCTGGGAAGCGGAATCTTAACTTAAGAAACACCTTCATGAGATTGGCCTGTAGGCAAGTGTGTGCAGTATTGTTTTAATTAATGGTTGATTTGGGAGGTCCCAGCTCATGGCGAGGTAGTGACACCCCTGGGCAGGTGGTCCTAGGTTATATAAGGAAGCCAGCTGAGCAAGCCATGGAGAACAAGCGGTAAACAGTGTTTCCTCCTGGCCTGTGCCTCAGTTCCTACCTCGAGTTCCTGATGGCGTCTAGCCTGAGAGCTGGAAGGTGACATAAACCCTTTCTTCCTGGGTCGCTTTGGCCCATGGTGGGTTTTTTTAATCACAACAATATTTATTTCACCTTGCAAACTACTGTCCATCCTGGAGAGAATTCAGAGAGAGCACGAAGGAACACTGCTTACTGGTTTGCGTTTAATGGTCTCATCAACATCCTTTTTATACAACTCAAGACTACTGCCCCGCTCCCAAGGACTGGGCCCACCCACGTCTACTACTAATTAAGAAAGTGCACCACGGACTTGCCTGCAGGCCGTCTGACGTGGACTATTTCTCAACTGAGTTTCCTTTCCTCAAATGATTCTAGCTTGTGTCAAGTTGATAAAAATCCAACCAGGACAGGGGTATGTTGTCATTCTCATTGTATAAAGAAGAAAGCAAGGTTTATGGTGGTGAGTTAGTAAGTTTGATTTAGGGCTCAAGCCCAAATCCTCCACAAAAATGTTTCTTTTAAACCCTGTGGTAAAAAGGAATAAAGATAACTGAAGTCAGACTATTGTGTGAGTAAGCTGCCTATTTGAAATATAAGTCGTGCAATTAGCTTTGAACTTTATAAATATGCAAATAGTACATACTATAGTTCTGTACACATAAATTCTATGTGTACTACATATATAAATCCTATATATCTATCAGGATGTTTTGAATTCATAAGCAGTGTTTTATTTTCACATTTTAAATGTCATAAGTAACAGCCTTGGTGACTGCATAACAGCTTCAATGCTTGGACTGTACTGTCGGGAGCAGGGATCTTAGCCTCTTGTGCCATGGCGGCTGGAGTCTGTGGCTTCTTCCTCAGCGAGAAGTATATACATATGTTGACTGGGGAGACATAATGAAATAGTTATCAAATATTAAAACATCAAGATCATAGCAATGTATACTCCTTCTTGTTATTATATGTTAGATCTTGTAGTGACTATAATAACCACGATAATGGTGCTGAACATAGAGACGATTCTGACACACAAGAACTGCAGTGAGATGTGAAAACATCCATGGCTTCCATTGGCAACAAATGTACATAAGCTGTTAATACTGCCATGGATGCTTTTGTTGTCCGGAATCATAATTGGAATTCCAACCTGAGTTTAAATACTTTCATGAATTCTGTTCATGGATCTCCTCAAGCTTAAGGGATGATTTAGCAAACTCTGGCTGGTACTGCTTAATCTTACACATTTCAGGGTAAGGTGTGAAACTTGGTGTGCTCTTCACATTTGGATCTTCATAACATTTGTCTCAAGCGTATAAATGGATTTGGAGTCTCTTACTGACCCACGTAGATCTTGATCCCAAAGGTTTCTCCCAGGACTGATGGTAAAGAAGTATTTTCTTCTTTGCCTGGGTTGATGGTTACTTGCCTGCTCATGAACTATAAAAATGCAGCCCACCTCACCATGGAGCTTATGTTTCTGAGAGAAGGCAACAGATACAGAAACATACTCTTAAGGATAGGATACAGGTGACAGGATGGCTTGCTGAGGACAGCAGCAACAACGGTAGCAGTTTGGCAGAGGTATTGATGATGAAAGGAAATTACAAATTAAGTTACAGATTCATTACAAATTAAGAGGGGAATAAATGCTATTCTTCACCCCCTTGTACATTTGGTAGTGTCATATGCTACTGTAGCATGCTGGTTCATCTATCCAGAAGCATTATGGAGTATCTACTTCATGTCACAAATTAAGCTATCATTGATCTTTCTCTGGGATCTCATAATTCTTTGAAACTCTACCTGCTTTCTGGAGGAGGAACCTAGGGCATAGTGTTATGATGTGGCTGCCAGAGGAAGAGGGAGTCATCTGCATTTTTATACCACTGGTACCACTTACTTTTGCCACCATTTCCAACCTATTGTCCTAGAGGGGCAGAGCCAGTAACTGAACGGCTTAGCTGCTCCACTTCCAGGCAGCATCTGGGACACTGACTTGGACTAATACAATATATAGAAATGGTAATTTTTCAACAGAAATTTGATAAACTTGTTAAAGGTGGATTAAGTGCATCCTAGAGTTTGGGTGGCTGTCTGGAAGGAAGAAAGTGGTCTTCAGGTTAGTGGATTTGGAGGCAGATTTCTTTGTGCTTGTCTGGCTTTTGATAAATTGGTCATATGGTAGGAGTTCTTTCTGCTGTGCTGTTTTAGTCACTATTGTTCATTAATTTTCAGGCTCCTTTTTTTTTTTAGCCATCGACTTCCTTTTTCAGAATTCCTTTGTCACATTTTCTAACATCATTTTGCTTTTGTGCATCATGAAATATTTTTTCTTGTGTTTAAGGTCAGACAACATTCTTATGCCAGCTTTCCGTTAGTGTGACTGGCTAATTACGACCTTACTTAGAGCTTACCCTTTTACCATTACAAACATTGCTATGAGTACATATCCTCTAAACTCTTACAATCATTAAAAAATATGGTGTATACGTGCGTGCGTGTGTGCATGCATGCATGCGTGTGTGTGTCTGTGTGTGTGTGTGTGTCTCTGTGTGTGTGTGTGTGTGTGTATTGTGTGTATTTATGGTAAGGTTAAAGGAAATTTCAAAAGAAAACAAATATGACCATAACTGTTATTTACACCCCCTGGCCTTGATTTCTAAATACTATCTGCCACACTCTGCCTTTTGTATGCCCAGTTTTATGTCTGTATCATTTGTATCTTTCTGTCCACATTTACTATGTGTTAAGTACTTTCCCATGTTGATACATTTTCAGATGCCTTTAATGAGAATATACTGATGCCTTGGCAGAGTTTGTTGCTGGCTACTGTTGGCTGTTATTCTACTGCTGGTCTTACAGAGCCTCCCCATTTCAGGTGCTCAGTTTTACCTCTCCTCTTAGCACAGCCTCTCTCTTGAGAAGCTTTCTCTCCCTTTGCTCTTGGAAAAATCCGTTCAGATGCTGTGGGCACCTTGCCAGTCCATCTGCATGAGCTCAAGGCCCTGTGCACTCTACTGGTCATAAGCACGTGATGATCGTCTGTGAGTGTGAACATGTGGGGAGCTCTTGCACTAGGAACTGTCTTCACATTGCAGTTCCTCTGCAAATACTGCCTTCTGGAGAAAGCACAGGTAATCTATAACGTTAAGATGGGTACTGTGGGTGCGATTTACACCCACAGCCATACAGGCAGACTGTTAGTTAGGCAGTTCAGCACCAAGGAGAGTGACTGTTGCTTTAACCTGGGTTCAAGGTCAGTGGAGGATTTACTGTTTAGTCCTCTGTGGTGCTGTTGGCAAGATGTAATCTTTCCATAATAGATGAAAAGCCAAACCCTGAATAAGCATGCTTTAATAATGGTGAGAGCACTCTCAGAGCTGTACACTGAGGAAATATTCAAGTTCAGACTCCTGTAGCTTAGGCCTAATTGAAGCAAATAGTGCTCGTATTTACCTTTGGGTTGTTTGTTTTAATATCAATTCCTGCAGTGCCTCAGCCCACGTCACCCAGCCCCCTACACACAACTGCTTAGCAGTCCATTCCAGTGTCCTGCCTGCTTTGTGTCTTTCTTCCAGGCCAGAGGACAGATTTACAGTTTCCTTTGTGTGCCTTGGAACTCCTGGACGACATGGTATCCTATCCCCCTTTCCCATGTACATCCCAGTGCTGGGAGGCACAGCTTCCTCATTAGCTACTGGTTCACTGGGGAAGAAATGACTTCAGGGACTTATTAGGGTGAGCTAAACTCTTTTTGTCTGTTTCTATAACAGGTTCTTAGAACCATGACAACGGTGGCCAGAACCTGTTTTCCGAGAAGCCCTGGAGTTTTGGGCTTTTACTGGAAGGGAACATTAGCTCTTGCCCTTCCTCATGCCCCATGGACTGAGATTTTCACGGAGATGGAAACATTCTCCAAGATAGAAAGAAGTGGAGAGTACTTTGTTCAGGGGGAAATAAAACCTTATACAGACAAGGGAGCCACAGTTCTGGGACTCATTTATTTCCCTCCTGTCTGTGGCAGCCCTTGTCTAGTACCCCCACCCCGCCTGAGCCAGGGGAGGGCATTAATTCTGTTCAAGGGACACTAGAGCTGTGGGGGCTTCTTCAGTGCCATGGGATGCTCCTTGGGTTGTGCCCTGACCATCTTCTCAAGGGCTTTAATCGAGCTTGAGGATTTATGCTTGAGAGCCCCCTGAGATGGACCTATTAGAAAATGTAGTACAAAGGATGCTTAGGGAGTTTCTGAGTTAATAGAAAACACGAGACTCTGGCTTCCATTAAATCTTCCAGTGGAGCATGATGGGAGGGTGACTGCATCCCATTTACCCTCTGGTTGCTTCTCCAGGCACCTGTGGTGAAACTTATCACTCTACAATAACTTGTTTGCTGTTGGTCATTTTGTTTCTAAGAAATGATAGCATTTAAGCATATTCCTCAAGTGAGATTGTCGAGGTGGCCTCTTGGTTACCTTTTCAGTTCTCTCTTCTTTTTTCCTGGGCTCTTTATCATCCAGCAGCCAAAGAGATCATGTCTTTCCCAGACAGAAAGAAATGACAGTGTGTCCAACCTCAAAACCCCAGATGTCAGCTTGAAATTCTTTCTGAGACACTGTATTAGTTACTTTTCTGTTGCTGTGACAAAACATCACGACCGAGGCATTTGTAGAGGAAGAATTCATTTGGGGTTATAGCTCCAGAGAGGCAAGGGTCTACCAGGGCAGCAAGTGACACATGTGGTAGTGGGAAGAGAAGCTGGAAGCTCTCACATCTTTAGATGCAAGCGTGAAGCAGAGAGAGCAAACTAGAAGTAGGTGACGGCCTTTCACTCTCAACTCCGTGTTTCAGCAAGGCCACACCTAAACCTTCCTTAATGCCACCACCAACTTAGGACCAAGGGTTCAAATGCCTGAGACTACAGGAGACATTCTCATTCAAACCACCACACACATTCACACCTCTCAGATCTTAGAATCTTAGCCCCTCCCATCACTCCCTCCATCTCCCAAGGGAGCCAGCACTGTCATCACGCCTCTTTGGGAGTGGTGGTTAATTGTCTGTGCTAACAACTAGGCCATGTGTGCCCAATTAACTGCCAAGGTATTTACCAGAAAGAATTCTCTCTGCCTGATATTTATTATCTCCTACCCTGGACCATTGGCACTTCATCCACTACTAGATCCTTTTGTTCTCAGACCTTTGGGTTTTAACTGGGCCTGCCTGTATCACTGGCTTTTTTCAGGGGGGGGGGGCAGCAACTTAACTAGAATGTTATAGTATTATCCTGCCACAAAGGAAAGAATTTTTGTCTGTTGTTGATTATTAACATATCTCCACCACAGTGAAGAATCCTGGCACAGAACAGACACAGGGAGAATATTTGTTGAATGAATGGATCATGTAAGATGGCAGTGAACAGCTGGTGTCAATTAATCTACTTAGTTGGAACTGGGGAAACCATGACAGAAGTGGAAAACAATATAGACTCCAAAATGTGCCCTTGTGGCTTGGTGAGCACAGTCCATAAAGGGGCAGCCCGATTTAACTGTGAAGATGGAGAGTGGGATCCTGGGTACTAGTTGAAAAACAGTATTGGACAGAAATGGAATAGAAGAAGCACTTAAGCAGAGGTAGGCAGAATTGAAGACAGTGATTCTTTGCAGTATTAATTGAAGCAAGTGCTAAGCTGAGATGCTGACCCTTGAAACTACTATGAATATATGAGATAGTTTCAGAACCTTTGGGACAAAATATCATCCACATATGCTTGCGGTAATGAGATACCGCAAAAAGGAATCTTTCACACAGAACCCAGGGAGCATGAGCTGCCGTCTTGCTATCTCTCTTCAGCATTAAATTCCTTTTATTCCCCCCTAAAACATCTCTAATACACAATTTAAAAGCTATTGGTTGTAAAACAATCCTGTCTGAAAAGCAGTGAATAAAAATGGTGCTTCTTTTCAAATGTGTATGAGACCTGGGGTTATCATAGAGATGACATGAGCTCCACCTATTAACGTTTGTAATTAATTAAGAACTAGTTCTGTTGTCTATGCAGCATAAGAGAAAGGCAGTTTACTTTAGAATAGACACTTTTAGTATAAAATATCTTTCTTCATTTAATGTTAAAGAGGTTTTCTATAAATTATTATATGGTCCATATAATTGGCTATATTACTGCCCGTTATGTTGAAAAAATTGCTTAAAGACTGTTTTTAAAAAAAAATAAAAGAATTGTTTATTTATTTTATGTATACGAGTACACTGAAGCTGTCTTTAGATACACCAGAAGAGGGCATCAGATCCCATTACAGATGGTTGTGAGCCACCATGTGGTTGCTGGGAATTGAACTCAGGACCTCTGGAAGAGCAGTCGGTGCTCTTAACCACTGAGCCATCTCTCCAGCCCCCTGCTTAAAGACTTTTACATGTAAAAGACTAAGGCTGAATTTAGAAAATTGCTCTCTTCTAGGTGGTACCCTATACCTCGTACTCTTGGGGACGAGGTAAAAGGGCTTTTCACAAGAAACAGTGGACATTTTAATGCTTTATGATTATATTTCGAAAAATAACATCTTCGAAGTAGCACTTCACTAGCCATTTCACCCAAAACACACAGAATTTGTAAAGAAACCAATTATGATGATCAGTTTAAGTCTACAGTCGAAAAGCTTTCAAAAGGAACAGAACACGGGTTTGAAAGCGTAGTCCGCATTTTCTCTCTGAACTGGATTAAGTGAAGCTGACTGCTTGGTCTATGCATGGTGTGGGAAAGAATAAGAATCAGGCCTCATATCTACCTGTGTTTGCTGTGTAAGGGTCCACTGTGTGTTCAGTGGGATTGGAAAACCAGGTGTATGTGGACTTCAAATAATAAAAGTCAAATAGATTTAAGATATCCACCAATTACAGCTTTTGTGATGACACATATGTTTACTCAGATGGTTCATTCTAGAAAGTCTAGCCTAGTTTACTTCCTTATTGAATGTGTTATTACATGTTCTTATGGTAAGTATAGATTCTAGGTAAAGTATGCGACTTGTGCCAGTCAGTGGTGTCCTTGGCTGGAGAGACTTGTCCCGAAGAAGTCTTCCTCTATTTGGAATAGTTCTGCAAAGGGCTCCGCTACTAGTCTCAAGTCCTTGCCCTTAATGCTTGAGATGTGTGAGCCTCCATCAACATTGGTTCCAGAAGTGGTATATATTCCCATTATTATCCAGGAAAGAGCAAACGTGGAGGACCTTGGGAAGCAGAAATACCAATTGAAGTTATTATTCCAAAGTTGGTCCCTGATTCTGGAGGTGTCTCGACTTTATTACACACATCGTTGCCTTGATATTGGAAAGCACAAGATGCAACAGCGAATGCATTTGCTGGTCAGTATTTTTTTTTTTTTTTTTTAAAGTGTAAAACTGGCTACCATTAGAAGTCTGAAGTCTGCAGAATGGATTAGGCCTGAGTTGAGGAATATACCTTCTGGTCAATTGATCCATCCAAGTTCAAGTTGGCTGTGTTTAAGTCTTGCCAAAGTGGTATTTCAGGAGTGAGGTGCAGGAGCACTTTTTGGGTGGGAAGTTGACAGCCTGCTTCATCTCTTTTAATCTTCAATCTGGTGTCCTTGTTGTCTCTATGTTCTTAATAAAGACTGAATATTACAGTGTTCACTTCTGCTGAACTTGGAGAGGCGAGGTGTGGGGTGAGGTGGTGGTGGTGGTGGTGGTGGTGGTGGTGGTGGTGGTATTGATTATGATAACATGAATTGTATACATGTATGAAATACTCAAAGGATAAATAAATACATTTTAAAAGTATTAATTTAAGTGGTACAAAGTATTTCTCCAGATAATATGTGACACTTGAGTTTGTCCACAACTGTTTGAACAGGAACTTAACTCATGACAATTTTCCCAGAATGCTTGCTCATCAAGTATAGGTCTGCAGCCACAGTGAGATGGAACACTTTTTATTCCTGGCATCTAGTTAGGGTACATGTATCATAGAATTTCTGGAAATTAGTAAAAAGTTGTTTCATCCAGTGAATTGTCTAGACTCATGTCATGCTAACTTTCAAAAAGAATTCTTAGTTCCGGCACACTAGAGACATAACCTATTACATAGCCTTTTAGAGGGACTAGGCAAGGTACCATGCTTCCTGTGCTGACAAATTTTGATAAGTTCCTTTGCCATAATGTGGGAAAATACAAGAATTTTTACCATAAAGCTCTTCATGTCTTATGGCCTACATTAATAATTAAAAGATCAATAAATGCACCATAGCAAAAGTTTCTCCACAAGTATAAATGTGTACAATTGAATCAATAAGGTTCATTAAACGTTGTCCCTGGCAACCCAGCTGAGAGCACAAAGAGCAGATTTAAAAGAAAAATCAATAAAATGAGGGAATGGAAGAAGTTAGTCCTGAAAATGGGTTTTGATCATCCTTCTTTACTGCTCAGTCTACCTTCTATGATGCTGCACTCTTCTGAGAAGTCAGAAGCACTGGACTTCCTGGCACCCTGCTGTGGTCAGAGCAAAATGGATGGCAGGCCACGGTTTTAAGCTTCAACTTTCAGTGACCCTTCCTGTGTGCTTGTGTGATTGTGTGCATGTGCAGCATGTGCATGTGTGTCTGTCAGTGTGCATGCGTGTGTGTGTGTGTGTGTGTGTGTGTGTGTGTGTGTGTTTGACTGGTTTTTCACCTTGGGGATTTGGGATTGGTTTTGTCCATGGTCTTTTGTCAGTTACATTTGATTTTGCTTCACATGTTGTCCTTCCTTTATTAATTCCTGATTCTACAAGTAGTTGCATTGTTTAAAGTGAATGCTAACTAATTTTGTTGCATTTTTTTTTTAGTTTGGTAAGTAACATCTATTTGTTATTTTAGTGATTTGTCATATAAATTAGAGAAATTAGTGCATGTACATGTGTGTGTGTGTGTGTGTGTGTGTGTGTGTGTGTGTGTGTGTGTGT
>JADRCH010000099.1:9272323-9338688 GCA_019843965.1 Rhynchomys soricoides | reverse complement strand
TGTGTGTGTGTGTGTGTGTGTGTGTGTGTGTGTGTGTGTGTGTGTGTGTCTGGGTCTGTCTGTCTCTAAGATCCCGAGTTGTAATCATGGCCTAAAAAAAACCTCTGTTACTAGATATTTTTCCCCTTAAATGTCATGCTTTTGATAGTTAAATGTTGGTTATTTTCATAATTTTTCTGTGTATTTTATATGTGTGTGTGTTTTCGTGTGCACACATGTGCATGCCCCAGCAGGCATAAAGAAGTCAAAGTAAGACTTCTAAATGTCAGTTCTGTCCTTCCACCATTGGAGTCTCAAGGATTGAACTTGGGTCAGGCTTAGTTGCAAGTTCTGTTACCCACGGAACCATCTTGGAAGGATTGAACTTGGGTCAGGCTTAGTTGCAAGTGCTGTTACCCACAGAACCATCTTGGCCCATGTTAAGTATTTTGACTTAAAGAATAGAACTGTGTTTATTCTTATTTAAATGACAAATTTCTTCTTCCCCATATTCTTCCTTCCTCTCCTCTTTTTTCTCTCTTTCCTCTGACACAAATCAGAGGTTTTAGCTGGGCTGTTTGAAGATTACTCCTATCCCCCTCTTAAAGACTGAGCATCATGTGTATTGTGATTTGATGGAAACCCTGCCCAGGCCATGGTTGGCAGTGGTGTCTCTCACAGGTGGATCATCAGCGTGATTTTCTCATCTGTAAAATTAAGATTCAGAGATCTTCTTTAAAAATATAAATAGCAGCAAGTTCTCAGATCTCGTCATCTAGAACATTCCCCCATTCTCGTGAACATATCCCATGTGTCCGCTGCAAACGATGCAAACAAGAACCTCTTTCATACCAAAGGTTTTAATTGCTTTTTCCCCCTTTTTTGCTGCGTTTTCTCACTTGCTGGTGATTTCATTGAACGACAGAGTTTCTATCTATGTACTCATACCCACAGAGTTAAAAACAAGTTCCTGTGGGTTCTGTGGGTCTTAGTGTTCTAAAAACCACACAGTAAGGGTCTGAGGTTGACCTCTGGTACTGTTGATTTGTCTCACTGCTTCCTGCATGATGGTTCCCTTAGGAGGGAAGGCAGAGTGACTTCCTAAATCCCAGCCCCACCTTCAGGCTTGAAAGAGCTGAATGGCATTAGATCTTTTTGTCTTTCCTTTGATGGTGGATAACAGTGTCTAATATGGAAGACCTTGGGCATTGGGATAGTCCATCCATCCGGAGCAATTTCCATGATGTTCTGCGTGAACATAAACAACATGGAAGAGGCAATTCTTGAACTGATCTTCTGAGGGCTCCTATTAAATGAGGTGGCTTCAGACAACAAAGAAGTGTCCCTGTAGTCTTGTAGGCTCTGGATCTGAAATCAGGTTTGCAGGGCCATGTTCCTCCTGTTAGCTGAAGGAAAGAATCCTTGCTTCCTGTACCTCTGCTCTGCTGGCTTACTGAACACCATTGACCATCCTTGGCTGTGTTGCAACCCTTCAGTCCCTACCTCCATCACTGCAAGACATTCTGTCTACTGTCTTTTCTCATAATGACACCAATCATATTAGGACCTGCCTAATGACCTCAGACCAACTATATCTTAAGAGACTGTTTCCAAATACAGTCAGATCCTAAGGATCTGGATGTCAGGGGTCAACATATTTTAGGGGGAAGATAGGTCAACTGATAAAAATTTCTGACTTTTTTTTTCCATGTTGAAGATGTAGGAAGTCTTTGTGTGAGAGGGTCAGCTGTAGGATCAGCAAGCCTAGCAGTATATTCGGCAAACAATTTGTCTGTACCAGAGAAAACGAGAAAGCTTTTTAAGAGAGTGCTTTTGGTGCCTTGAAAAACTGGGTATTCGTTTTTCTTTGGAGCATCCAGACAAAGTCAAGGCTAAATCGCCACAACGGGTAGGGCTTACTCTAATGCCTTTTGATGCTTCTGACATATTTGTAAAGCCCGAGATTCGTTTGTGTATAGAGGTTATTATCTTTTAGTTCTTTGTGTGGAAAATAGCTGAGACGATGGTGCCTTCCATAGCACAGTCACTGTGCCTGTCATAAAGTGCTATTAGGACCCGGCACTGCTTCTGCTGCAGAAGGCATTTTATATACAATTTACTGTACTTTTTCTTATTGTTATTCCCCATGTGGTTGGTACACACTTGAAGTATATGAAATCTTTATATTTTTGTTTTGCAATCCCATTCATACTTAGACTTCAGTGGGGTGGATATGTGAAGCTATGAACATGTATCTCTCAGTCATAAATTAAGGATACCAGGCAAGGACAAGATCTAACATGGAGTTAGCTTAGGGACTCTTTTTTTCTCCAAGTGACTGTGCAATTAGCTGTAATTTATGTCAGTGATATGAGTGTGGCGTCTGCAGTGTGGACCCTGGCTTCTCCACATCTGTAGCAGGCCGACAGGTAGGGAACCTGTTTACTCCTGCTTTCCTGGGGCAGAGCGAGGGTAGAGAATATTCAGCGATTGCTAACAGCCAAAGATCAGAAACTTCATCAGCAGGCACCACTGCCGGGCATGCTTTCCACTCTGAACTTTCTGGGTCTCTCCTACCAATTCTTGGGATTCATGTTTGAGAAAAATCTTGTAGCAAGATTTAACAGGAAATACGTTTCCATACCCATTCACTTTAATAGTAAGTGCATTGTCTTTTTCCTAATTATAGCTCTTGTTATTGGTTCCTCAGTGTTGAAAATGAATTTCAGTTTTACATTAAAAAAAATCGCAGGCGGCTGATTGGGTAGTCACTTTTTCAATACATATATTTTAATGACTTAGCGTTAAAAAATGAAGCTAATTGCATGAGAATCTAATGATAGAGGCTTAAATGGTTTATCCGTCAATTTCAAATAGTAGTCTTTGGTAATAAGAATTTGAAGTTACATTCTTACTAATAAACTGAGTGGGGTAACCACACGTTCAGTGTCATTGTGTCCTTAGTCATAGGGAGTGTGGGAAGGCCAGTCTCAAAGTCTGTGAGGTAAATAAAACAGAGGTCCATCCCTGAGTTCACCTTGTCCATCTCCTGATTTCAGACAGCTCTGTCCTGTGGCTGTGTGGGGCTGCATAAGACAAGCTGGAAATGTACATTCTGGAGTCTGCCCAGGAGATACAAGTACAAGGGGCATCAAGCGGGCCTGGCAGTGTTACAAGCTCTTAAAATTATCTTCGGATTACAAATGACTCCCGTAATGTTTGAAGCGAATTCTGATGCCGTTAATATTGATTTTAATTTTCTCTCCCCTTTCCTTCTCTGCTTGGGATAAAATGTTAATTAACTCTCACCTGTGAAACCCGCATGACTCACGTTGCTTGTTTAATTTAGATTACAAACCCATGGGGCAAGCTTCCTTTCTTTCCTCTGCAGTACTAAGGGCCCCAAAGGCAGGAGTGCTTGTGTTCTTGTGCCTTGTGCCAGCCTGGCTGCTCTGCCAGGGTGCTGTGCTCATGGTGTTTACAAAGAAGTGAACAGCTCAGGTTCGTGTTTTGTTTTATTATTTTATTTTTTTTATTTTAAGCTGGAAAATATGTTATTTTGCTTTCGGCTGGTTAGATAGTGGCTTCGTAAGGAGCACCAAGCTAGATCCTAAACCGAAGTGGACTTTGAATGCATTTTGAATTATATTGGCTATTCTGAGCTCAAAGCAGTTGCACCTTTCAGATAAAGATGATTTTAAACATTTCCAATTTCCTTTTACTCCAGAATAGCTAGGTGCCTCACCACACGGGGCCCTACATTATTCCCAAAGAAAGGGAGACCAACAGGACTGGTGTCAAACTTAACATGGTTTCATGATGAAGGAACAGGTGGCTATAATATTCTGTTTAGAAGTATCTTTAGCAGATATTTTTTAAAAAATTAAAAACTCAGTCATTTAGTATAGAAAGCTCAATACATGGAACATGAGCTCGAAGTAAGGCACATACTAAGATAAATCAGTCCAAAATAACCACCCTACTGTTTTTTAAATATCTCAGCAGAGAAAAACCTCTTTATTTAAGACAGACTTGGAAAGGCCAGCCAAATTAATGAAGTTGAAATTAGAGTAATTTAGAGTGTATAGTAATTTGATGTGATTATCCAGGGCTGTTACCTCGAACTTGGCTGAGTTTCATGGCATGGAGAGGAACTCAGAGAGAATGGGCTTGTCATCTCTGATGGCTCCTTCCATTCACCCAGGAAGCATAGTGTGTTAATGCACAGGTGAGTCACAGCCCCGAGGATGAGATACACCAGACAGAAGGACCATAAAGCTACACTGAAGATCGATAGCAGGTCCAGGGGCAGAGGAACACTGACTGAGGAGACAGAGGAAGCTTCCAAAGCAGGTATTGTCAAGTTGAATTCTATAGGATGATGGGGGATCAAGAGCAAAATCACTTGGTGACTGAAGGAAGAGAATAGAAGATGGGGAGACCTCCCATGCTCATGGATTAGAAAAATTAATCATTGACTATGGCCCTTCTACCAAAAGCAATCTACAGATTGGATGCCATCCCAATACAGATCCCAAGGTCACTCTTCACAGACAGAAAAGCAATCTAAAAATGCATGCAGTTTGGCTTTTCTGTCTTTTTGTTTCTACAGTTGGCTCCTCGATTTGAGAGGACACCCTTGACATTGTAATTCTGTTTCATTTGCCTTAACATTAATTTTGAAAACTTGATTCCCCTTTGAATGAAATATGGGCTTTGTAGCAGTGAAGGGAAGACACATGATAGAGAATACTCAGTGCGTCTTAAGCTTGTCTCACTTGTTTCTCTTTGGTATTGGAAACTGAATCTAGGACCTAGAGTCTACTAAACATTTGCTCTGCCTCTTAAGTTACACCCCAGTACCACTAAGATTCTTTGATTAAAGGTGTTTTTTTTAAATGCCAGTTTATTTTTAAGATATATTTACCACACAGAGTGTTACAGAGATGTCTTTATAAATAGTTGAAAAATAAGAGATTTTGCTGGTTACTATTAAGGTATTTGAACATGTTTATTTTTGCACACCGTATAAGAGTTAAATATTTTAAATGCTAGCTGTGTTTACATTAGGCATGTTTCTTCTCCATAAAAATTGCAAGGGAAATGTTAGCCTAGACCTAGTTAAATTATATAAAACACCAAATTTTCAGAGTAGGAGTACCTAGGTTTTCTATAATTTAATCAGAAGATTGGTATTTTAATCTGTGTTAAATATATACTTGTTCAGATTCTCAGGCATATATAATTGTATACAGAACATATATTAGGTGAATATGTTTGGGTTTATATGAATATAGAATATTGAATGGTGGATTTCTTGTTCTAAATTTAACCATTTCTTGAGGGAAAGCCTTAGGCAAAGCAGGTGACCTCTTTGGGTCCTAGTTCTCTTATATAAAGAGAGAGAGAGAGAGAGAGAGAGAGAGAGAGAGAGAGAGAGAGAGGGATTCAGATTGAACTAAGTCACAGAATTTGTGGTTATTATTCTTTTTGACACTTAATAGAAGCTCTCTGTGGTAATGCAATACATATAGATGAGGTGTAAGGTTAAGTTAGGGTAGACAATTGTGTAGCTAGCTGTTTTAATATTGATTATTTTCATGTCTTGTGAATTTCACCTTCTAGCCCAGTGGTTCTCAACCTGTGAGTCATATAAGATACCTTGCATATTAGATATTTACATTACAGTTTATCACAGTAGCAAAAATTACAGTTATGGAGTAGCAATGAAAGTAATTTTATGGTTGGCGTCACCACAACATGAGGAACTATATTGAAGGGTCACAGCATTCAGAAGGTTGAGAGCCACTGTTCTAGCCAGTTAGAAATGAGCTATCACCTCACCTTAGTTAGAAAAGTTACAGTAAAAAAGATAAAATAACAAGTGCTGGTGAGGATGCAGCATTGGTAGGGATGTAACTTAGTCTAGATGCCTCAACTAACTAAACAGCAGGTACCACATAACAAGAAGCTCCAACGCAGCAAAGCCATTATACCAAAGAGGTACTTGTATTCTCATATCTATTGAGAATGTCTGTTGAGTTCATGTCTATCTCATATCTATTGAGAATGTCTGTTGAGTTCATGTCTATCTCATATCTATTGAGAATGTCTGTTGAGTTCATGTCTATCTCATATCTATTGAGAATGTCTGTTGAGTCTCATGTCTATCTCACATCTATTGAGCTATCACAATCAATAATGTAGGGAATCAGCCCAGATGTCCATCCATGGATGTGTATATAGAGAAGAAAACTATATATACATAGAATATTATCCTGCCAAAAAGAATGAAAGCCTGTCATTTGCCACAAATATATTGGAATGGGGGGAGTCAGTTGTATTCAACATATTAAGTCATAGAATGATAAATAGTACATGTTCTTGAACTCAGTTTTGGAAACTAAAATGTTTATCTTATAGAGGAACGGAGCAGAATAGTGGCCATTAGATCCTGGTGGGGGTTAGGAAAACACAGAAGGGAGGATCTCTTTCTGGTTCTGTAGCAGAATAGGGAAACTTTTATTAAAATAATATTTGGTTTGTTATATTCAATCAAATGAATGAACATAGGGGGAAATAATCAGGAGCTTAGCTAAGGAAAGGGCAGAATCTTGTCTCTCCCTTCCCATGTGCTCACACACACACACTCTCTCTTTCTCCGTATGTATGTATGTGTGTGTGTGTATGTATGTATGTATGTATGTATGTATGTATGTATGTATGTATATGAGGTTTTGTGTCTTCATGAGGCAGCCAGAGGTCAACTTCAGGCGTGGATCCTCAGGAGCTGTTCACCTTGTATGTTTTGAGGTAGAGTGTCTCACTGGAACCTGGGGCTTGGTAACAGGATAGGCTGACTGGCTGGCAGGCCAATATGTCAAGGCTGTGCCTCCCTACAGCTCCAGGAAGGAGATGGCTGTTGGTGTCATATCACACTGTCCCAAGAATAGGTGTGTCTATGTGTCACATACAGGCCTGGTGCCCTCAGAGGCCAGAAGAGGGCATTGCATCCCTAGAAACTGTAGATCCAGACAGTTGCCAGCTGCCATGTGAGTGCTCAGAATCAAACCTTGATCCTCTGGAAGAGCAGCCAGTGTTCTTTAACTGCCTAGCCATCTCTTTAACCACTCAGTAAATTTCTCAATGACACTACATATCTTCTTCCATTTACCCTTGAAAGATCCTAGACTGTTGCTTCTCTGCCTTTTGGCTAAGATAAAGTATAACATGATTTTTCACAAACATGCAAGATTGAATTGTAAATGTAGTTCATTTTTTCCCTGGCTTGTTTTGTAGAACAAGTGTTAGTGACACATTACCCTAGAGGAATTAATAGATAAATTTTGAGAAGTCCTTTATGTTCTGTTAGACTTTCTCAAATCATGAACATGCTCCAAAAACTTCAATTGTAAACAAATTTTTAAATAGCTCACAAATAAAGCCTGGCAGTGGTGGCACATGCCTTTAATCCATGAACTTGGGAGGCAGAATCGGGTGGATCTTTGAGGCCAGCCTGGTCTAGAGAGTTTGTTCTAGGACAGGCAGGGTTACATAGAGAAACCCTGTCTCAAAACAAACACACACACACACACACACAAAACAAAAAACAAAACAAAAAGTTCACAAATGAATTCATGTGATTCTTATTTTTTTCCCCAGAATCCATTACCAACCCAAAGAGTTCATAGTTTACATGTTAGAAACCACATTCCATAGTTGGAGCTGTTCTGGTGCTCTCTGAGAGCTAGGCCGCTGCCCCCGCTGCCACCATCGCCGCCTCCCCCGCCCCCCACGGTTTTATATCCCTGAAGATCTTTCCCCTGGCGTATATGTTGTCAAGTTTGTCCTTACTCTCCAGGAGATGTCTCAGGCTGCTTCAAGTGCTTTCTGATAAACCCGAGAAGCTGGAACCAATCCCTAGGATCCCCATGGTGGAAGGAGAGAACCATCTCTCACATGCGTGCTCACGAGTCCACACATGTACACGTACACACTCTAAATAAATGTAATAAATAAAATCCCCGTGAGTCAGGCTTTCACTGATTTTATTCTGTTCTGAGATGAAGCCCAGTAAAAGCTAGTGCTGTGGTCTGTGGATGTTAGCCCAGTCTGATTCATAGGCCCCTTGTCTCGTCACATCTCCTGCCCTTTCTTTACCTTTCTCTAGGGACAAAAAGGTAAAGACAGACCAAAGAAGAGTGACAGCGAGAGAAACTGGGTTTATTAAAGCCCAGAGGGTGTTAAATTCCAGCATCTGGCACTGTGGTCTTTCGTACACTAGAAATCCGTAGTACGTTTTTCTATAGTTGCAAATGCTGCATAGGAGTTTTGGGCTTAAATATAAAATGTTTTCTCATTAGGAACTGCTTATTTTGTATATTTATCTAACCTCTAAAAATTGATTTATTTAACATCAGGAACTCAATGGGCAAATCACACACACACACACACACACATATTCAGGTAAATTCATATTCAAAACTTTCAAAAGTTGATAGTATTTTATGTGTTTGCTAATATTAATGCTTTTCTTTTATACGGCCATCCCTTAATTGAAATTTCCTTTCTTCAAACTTCTGCCAGCCTTGTTTTCTCCACCCTCTGCTTCAGTAGGCACATGGGAACGTCAGGGTTACCGTTTGCTGTGCCTCCTGTACTGGCCTATGGCTCTGTTGATCTCAGGGAAGCCACAATTAAGCAAAATTGTTAGAACAACGTTACAATGACTTTCAACTTGTTGTCTGCCTGCCAACAGAGACCATAAATTGTATCCATTTTTATTTAGGTCTACTTTGTGTCCAGGATGAAGACTCGTCCAATCTGGGATACCTCTTACAAAGACAGGTTCAGATGGATAAGAATTACCTTTAATTGCTGGACTCAGAGGAAGGCACTGTTCTTCAATTCCGAACTGGCTTAATAGATGTAATGAGGAATTGCTCTAGAATGGCTGCAAAGAGTAACACAACAGGTTAAAATCGCAGTGTTCTTTGTCTTCTCGCGGTGTGCTTTTTCTGTTTCATTCTGCTTTTTTCCTCTCAACTTTAGGCCACACTTTGTCCCGTTTTGCACCCATATATGGTTCATTTGAAAATAAATATTATCGTGCACTCCTAGGATGGTCGTGGGCATCTTGGAAGGTCAGAGCACAGACAATGCTTTCTATCACTGAGGACCAGTGCTGAGCACCAAGGAGCCGAGGAAGAACAGCAGAGGGTATCAGCTATGTTCCTTTGTGGAAAGCTCTTGTAAGAACACAAATTTGTTACAGGAGACAAAAGGTGTGTCCTTATTTATACAATCCTGGCTGCCTGGCTTCTGCCCTTGTCTGGGAGAGGAGCATGGTGTTGGCTGAGGCCTGGTGAGCTCTTTTGAGCTTTCTATTTGGACCACGTCCCGGCAGGAGAATAGCCTGCTACCTGTAAGCTCTGAAATTCGTGTTGTGTACATGGGTGATGTTAGCAGAAATGATGAATTAGTCATAGTCCGTCCCTTCAAGTCATACATTTCAGGGAACCAAGGTCCTTAAAAGTGTTCATGTCAGGCTCTTATTGATTGGCAAGAGGTTGCTCAGTCAACGGGGATGGATATCTTGTTCCTTTCCTAGAAGACAGAGTTGAAAGATAAAATACTCTGGCTGGGCAAAGGGTCAGTGAGTTAAGTGCTTGCTGTGGAAACCTGAGGGCCTGAGCTGGAATCCCCTAGAACCATGTGGAAAGTAGCCGGGAGGCTGCGTGTCACTCCAGCACTAGGCAGGTAGAGAGACACGTGCATCTCAGATGTTCACCAGCAAGCCAGCCTAGCTGAAATAGCAAGTTCAGTTCAGTGAGAGATCCTTTCTCAAAAAGTATACGATATAGAAGAGTAGAAGAAGACCACCAGCATTGACATCCACATGAAACACACACACACATATATACACACACACATATGCACACACTCTTTCTCACACATACACACACCCACACCACACACACACACCACACACTCATATGTACACACACACAAACTACATATGCTCCACACACATCACTATACACACACTCACACATATACACACTCAGTCACGCACCATACATACCACACACACACACACTCTCTCACACACACATACACACACACAACACATCACAAATACTTCTAGTCTGAGGAGATGGCTCATTTGGTAAAGTGCTTGCTCTGTAATCCTCTGGACTTGAGCTTGATTCAGAGTGCCCACATAAAAAGCCAGGAACAGAGGCACATACTTACAATCCCAGTACTAAGGAGAAGGAGACAAATGGGTCACTGGGCTCACTGGCCAGCCAACCCCGCCTAAGCAGCAAGCTCCAGCTTCCAGAGCAAGACCCTATCTCAAAAACGAGGTGGATGGTTCCTGCAGAATGATACCCAAAGATCACTTCTGAGCTCCTTATTAATGTGTACATGTGCATCCTCGTGTGTACAAACACACAGTCATACACAGTATATAAATAAAATGACATGCTTCTATACCACCTTTAAAAATCAAGTCATGGGGCTGGAGATACGGCTTAGTGGTTAAGATGATTTGATGCTCTTTTACAGGACCTGTCCTGGGCATCCATGTCTAGTAGCTAGCTGATAACTGCATGTGACTCCAGCTCCAAAGGGTTGATGTGTTCCTCTGGACTCCATGGGCATCTGAATTTATATGTGTGCATACCCACATACAGACCCATAAATATACATATAGTTAAAAATAATAAAGGGCTGGAGAAATGGCTCAATGGTTTGGAGGCAGGGACCCAATTCCCCTTTCTGGCCTTTGGCAGCAACCATACACATGGCATACAGTTAGACAGACAACAAACACATACTCATAAATAAGAATTAAAAATACTATTTAAAGAAAGGGCCAGGGAGATGATGCAGTGGTTCAGAACACAGTGTGTTCTTGCAGTAGTCTCAGGCTTAGTTTCCAGCAACCACACCAGGGTCCCATAATTCTAGGTCCAGATGATCTGACACCTTCTTCTGATCTTTGTGGGCACAAGGCAGCCATGTGGTATGCATACATAGATGCAGGTGCTCACATAACATCAAAATGTATATAAGTAACTAAAGAAGTCTTAAATAAGTACCAGTCATAAAATCAATAGTTTATTCTGCCATCCAGAAGTCAGAATAGTCTAGATGTGCTGTGTGATATTTTAGAGAGATGCACAGTTCATCCCTATGATAATATTTGAATTTTCTAAAAGCAAAATCATTTATCTCACCTTTGTCCAGCCAGACATATCTGATCCGTTCCCTTGTCCAATCTACCCGTGTCCCCATGATGAGAACAATAGGTCCACTTATACCTGCCTTTCTACAAATGTCACGATGTCCTTCACACCTGAGTAAGACCCAGACAACACCATCTATACTTTCTTTAGACATTCGTCAGTTAATAGAAATCAAGCCTCATTCAATTTCTTAGCTGTTGTGAGTAGTGTAGCAATAAACATGACCGTGCTAGAGACACTCTGTTGTGTTGCCTTAACATTCTTCAGGTGTGAAACCCAGTGTAGAATACTGGGTCATAGGGGAGTCCTGGTTTGAGTTTGGTAAAGAACCTCCATGTTGTCCTCTGTGGTTGGCTGTACTGCTTACATTCCTCTCACAGCACACAAGGGAGCACATACACATGCATGCACACACACACACACACACACGCACGCACGCACGCATGCCACCAACACTACCACTCACTAGCATTTCCTGCTTACTTCCTTGATGGTGCCCATTCTGACAGGGATTAGATTACCAGTTGTAATCTGCGCTTTCGTCATGACTAAGGATGTCGAACACTTTCTTAAACACTTGCTGCCCATTTATAGTTCACCTTTTTAAAAAGATTCATGTTCATTTTTAAAATTATGTTTTGAGTGTGTGTGTGTGTGTGCGTGTAAGTGTATGTACACATGTAGCTATGTGATTGTAGTCACCTGCAGAGACTAGAAGGCATCAGATCCGGGGAGCTGGAGTTATTGTGAGCTGCCTGACATTGGAGCTGGGAACTGAACTCTGGTCCCTGCAGGAGCAGTACCTTCTCTTAACTGTGGAGCCATGTCCCCAGCCTCTTTACTTTTTCTTTTGAGAGCTATCTATTAAGTTCATTAATGTATTTATCAATGGGTGGTTTGGGGCTTTTATTCTTAATGTTTAGAATTTTAAAAATAGAGTCTAGATATTTACCTCTCGTTGGATATATAGTTGGTAAAGATTTTCTCCCATTCCTGATGCTGGATCTTCACTCTGCTGATGGTTTCCTTTGCTGCACAGAAGATTTTTAATTCACTGCTGTCCTGTTTGTCAATTCTCAGAATTATTTTCTATGCTGTTTGAGTCCTTTGCAGAACATTACTTTTGCCTCTGCCCAAATCTTCAATTGATTTACTTTGAGGTATTAGCACAGGCAATGTCTTTGACTGGAACTGGAAGTCAGTATATCAAGTTAAGTAACCTAGACTCAGTAAAAAAAATAGCATATTGTGTGTGTGTGTGTGTGTGTGTGTGTGTGTGTGTGTGTTGCTATAGTTGAAAGGGGAACACTGAGATGGGAAGAAGACATCTTAACAAAGATGGAGGAGGAGAAGGAGGCTACTAACTCAGATAACATGAGAGCAAGAGGGACTTCTTTTGCGTTTTGAGAAAGGAAAAGGACCAACGAGACAGGGAATAGGGGAATCAAGCAGAGTAGCTGGGATTTAAGTTTAATGAAAAGTGTGAAATTATCCCAATTGAAACCCGTTAATTTGTCTGCTATCTTGATAAACCTGAGAACAGTAGCGTCAGTTTTCTGTAGGTAGGCTGTGTGACCCCACTTACAGCAAGCCGAAGCACTCATGCTGACTGAACAGTGAAGGAATAGTTCTTGCATGGGATAAAGGCGAATCTAAGTGTGTGCAAGCCTCATGTGAGGCGTGGGGAGGGCTTTCTTGAGAGCAAAGGTAAGAAGGAGCTGTGGAAGGACAGACAGACAGAAGGAAGAAAGGAAGGGTGAGTTAGTTAAATATAAATTGGAAAGATTCCACATTCTTTAGGTTCATTTTAATCTGTAGTTGAATCGCCTCCAAATTCTCTTGCTGGAATCCATTAGAGAGGCATTCCTTAGCACTTCTCATCCCCTCTGTGCTTCTTTCTTTGCCTCTCTTGTCTCTTGCGTTCCCCCTGTTGTGCTTGTCCAGGCAATGCAGAAAGAGACAAAGAGGTCCTTGTGCAAGGTGCACATACACAGAGTGTTCCATCTTTGTGGTATGGTTGTGCTGCCAGGGAGAGGAATGCCCAGGGGTTCAGGAACTCCCTCCCTTCCTGTCAATGCTGGAAGCATCAATGGAGCAGATGCCAAGGAGCAGGCAAGGCAGCACACTAATCAGAGGTGGGGCACGTGGAGGAGGCCAGGCCTGCCGCAACAAGCACTCTAGGCAGCCCATGGATGCCAACAGGGGCCATTCCTGTTTGTCAGCTGCATGCGTTTCCTTTCATGCGTGAAAGCCTCTTGCACACATTTGATTTATTTAATTGAAAGGAACTGATGGAGAAGCAAAGTAGACAGTTCCATCTGGGCAGTAACAAAAGAAACATGAAAAATGGACCCCAGGAATATTTTCCTGGTGTTCACAACATTATTTAAAAGATCTAATGTGATGTCATGTATGATTTATGTGGTATGGGTGTTTTCCGACTGCATTTGAAGCAGATAGGTATTAGAGTGTAATATATTACGTTGCTTCAAGTATCAAAGCTGCTCTGGTGATGGGAAGAGATAAGGCGTTGTAGTGCTGATCAGATAGCCTGGACTAACTGTCTTCAGTCCTAATGAAATAGTCAGGGTTCTCACTGTCTTCATCCTTGTAGCTTGAGGGTTTCATCTAGCTCTCTCTTATTCATCTTCTCTCTCTCTCTCTCTCTCTCTCTCTCTCTCTCTCTCTCGTGTGTGTATGTGTGTTTCTTAAGGCATCTGTATAAGTGCTTTAATACCATCACCAATATGAAGGAGAGGCACGGCCAGACAGTCTGGGCTCTCATTTGTAGCTATGATGTCATTTCCTTTTTAATTTGAAATATCTTCAGTGTCTCTCACTTGTTTGCCCTGGCTTTCCATTATTTGAAGAAAAAAAAAAAAAAGTGTTTCCAAGGCACCTGTGCTCATGGAGTATTTTGTTAAAGATTAAGAGTTTAAGGTGCTTTTAGGAACAACAGAGCTGTCTGTCTTCCAGTTCTTAATTTTCAGTTGAAATTTGGGACGATATCATCTTGGAGCAATCCCGACAGGGAGTGTGCACTACACTTCCGCAGCTCCCAAGTAAGCTTTAGAGACCAGACCGGAAACATTTAAATGATCATTGCAGCTTTGCTTGCATGGATCTTGCTTTGAGTGGTGCTCTGGGCTTTCAGTGCTAGAGAAGTGACCAGTAGCCCACCAAGAGGTATTCACGCACCTGCTACACTTCACCGCGCCCAAATGTGGCTTTCCTAGATGGAGCAACACGATGTTCCCACGTAAAAAGCCACACAACATGTCTTCCTACAGGACAAAGATGCCGCCTGACAGGCCTGTGTCCCCTATGGCCTGCCAACATAGGGGCTGAGGTCCAGGTTCAATGATCCTTGCTGGAGACCAAGTTTAGGAGCCTGGATTCCTTGCTGTGGAGGAGCAGATGGGGGAAAGCTGGTAGTTCATACTCTAGGGGGGGGGGGGAATCCCCCAACCAAATACCTTTCCCTCCTTGCCTTTTTAAAGGTTCCCTTTTACAGTGATGTCATCGTCCTGGACAGACACAGCGTGTCTTTTAGGTTTCCCCGTGGTCCAGATGGATGCTGCCGTGTTTGTGTGAGACGGAGGTTGCTGTCTGGGGAGTGTCACATTCAGACTGGGATTTGTAATCATTCTCGGTTCTTTTTAACATTTGAGGAAAATGTGCCCAGTGTCTTCCAGTCTTAGAATTTGAACCGAATTCAGTAGAAGGGACATGCTTTTGCAATCATGGACAAATGAATATTCTTCAATAACCTCCGTAGCTAGAGCAATGAAGGATGCTCCCTACCCAATGGATTTATTGTATGTGTACGTGTGCACAAGATGGAGTGTGTGCAGTGCCTCTCATAGTGTCTAGAACTTAAGAAGCAGCAGATAGCACGTACTGCCAATGTTACTATTGCTACCTCACGTCAAGCCTTTGTCTGGTATTACATGTTCCTTCAAGCTACGTTTTTCAGTATATTTTTATTATCTGTATATTTAAATTATCAGGGACAATTTATTGTATTCCTAGACAGGTCTGTATTTGCTTCTTTAGAAATTCTTATTTCTGTTGATTTTCTTCCTTATTATTACTTTCTTTCATTAGTCACTAATGCTTTTAAGAATTTGAGACAGGGTCTCACTATGTAGTCCTGGGTGGCTTGGAAATCATAGTGCCCTTCACTGCCTCTGCAGTACTGGGATTATAATACGCATTACATTACATTACATTACCATGCCCAGGTCCCTACTGTGTCCTTACAGAGCACCACTGAGTACTGCCCCAGCTTGACATTGTATTCCGTGTGTGCACATGTGTGGACAGAGGCTGAATGGGTGTTTTCCTCATTCACTCCTCAATCCGTTGAGACAGTCTCTCTCTCCAGGCCCAGAGGTCAGTGACTCGGCTAGACTGGCTAGCCAATGACTGCCAGAGATCCTCCTGTCCCTACCTCCCCAGCACTGGTGTTATAGGTAGGTGTTGCCACTATGCTTAGCCTTTTATGAGGGTGCTGAGTATTGAACTTGGATCCTCACGCCTACACAGCAGGCACTTTCCCAGATGAACTATCTCCCGAGCCTACCCTACACTCATCTTAAACTTCTTTCTGCCTGTCTGCAAGACTTGTTATCCTTGTTATCTGTGTTCATCTTGGGATTTTCTTAACTCCCCCAGGTCATGCCATAGATGAGGTCAGCCCTCATCTAGTTAATCTGGAGATACCTGGTTAGCGTTTTAAACATTAAC
Source organism: Rhynchomys soricoides (assembly GCA_019843965.1). Taxonomy (NCBI): domain Eukaryota; kingdom Metazoa; phylum Chordata; class Mammalia; order Rodentia; family Muridae; genus Rhynchomys; species Rhynchomys soricoides. Next base: position 9,322,708 of record JADRCH010000099.1, on the reverse strand, counting down.
GCTTACGTAGAGCAAACATATTTCCAAATTGATTTTTATCCCCACCATCTTTAATAATATTTATTATCCATAGTTTCTAAAAGTGAAAATTGAGACTCACCAGTGTTAATTCCCTCCTGTTTGATCTCATAGCTAGCAAGCTGCTGACCCAGTTTGACCCAAGTACCTTCTGATGGGCTCTTGTCTGTGACCCTGTCTACGTGCAGCTCTATAGCTGTGGAACATCCACCGTGGAGCAAAAAAGGAGACAGTTGTTTGCTTGGCTTCTAAATCTTTTGGTATTTATTGTATCTTTCCATAGCTAACAAACACTGAAAACTGAGCGAGCACAAAATGATAGCATGTTGCTACAGTCTACATAGATCTGATCTTGAAGCAGAGGTCCTGTGTTCGGAGCCAGCCTGTATTAGTGGCAGGCTCACTAATGCAATTGCAGGGTCCAAAAGTATGAGACCCTTCATTCAAAATGCAGGACTCAGTGCCTTCATTTCTGCAGATTCTTCATTTATAGTAGGCTTTATTTATTTACTTATTTCATTGTTCAGTATAATTTAAGCTAGAGAAGACTTTAAATCTTAAGTAATGACTTTGAAATTGTTTTAAATGAATGTATTTGGCTCTAAACTTGTATATGGAACCCCTAGAATTACACAATGAAAACACTATACCATATAATCAGTTGTCTTTATTTCACTTAATGGGACGGCCACACTCTGCCTGCGTCTTTCTGCTTCGATAAAAAGGGAAAGTGAAAGATGAGCAGCCCCTGCTGCGTTGTCTGGGACAAGCAGGTACCTACTATTTAGAAAGCGGTGAAGATCAAGTTCTAGCTCAAATGGGAGGCACCCTCTCCGGGCTGTCAGTGTGCTTACTCCTGCTTGCTCACACAACTCCCACATATGTTGGAACTCTGTTGTCATGGGACACTGAGAAATCCACATGAAAATGAGCTAGAAAGGAATGGTGGATGCTTGAGCTCCATAGTCCTGTGTTCACCACATGTTCCTGTGTTCTGTCAGATCTCATGTAGCACACATTCAAGAGGATGATGGTGGAGCATAACTAGAAGTGGACCACTGGAGGGTGGGGCTCTGCATGGCTGCATAAGTCACATCTACTGGGCATCCCTGCCTCGTGGAAAACCAGCTAAGGCATTTCTGGTTGAGCGTCCCGAACTCAAAATCAGACATTTGAAACATCCTGAAATAGAAAACATTTTCAGTGCTAACATGAGACCACAAGTGGAAAGATTATTTACCTGACTTGATCTGAGAGGCCGTAGTCAAAATATAAGCATGCTAAAAATATTATAAACCATTTCAGGTATGCGTATGTGATACATAAATGAATTTCATGTTTAGACTTGGTTTTCATCCCGAGACGTCTCATTATGTGAATGCAAATGATACAATGTCTGAAAGAGTGCAAAACCCAAAGTGCTCCTACGTAGCATTTATTGCTGACACCCAAGCTGTCCCAGGAAGATAGAACTGAGTCATAACTAAGGGTTTGGATACCTGGGAAGGTTTTGAGGTTTGAGTAGGCAATAAAGGAGATTGTTCATAAAGAGGGGTCACTGACATGGCTCTCAGATGAGAGAAAACCTGTGCTATACTCCTAAGAGATGCCAGGCCATACCTGATAGGTTCACAGAGCAGCCGCAGTCCGGGGCAGCCTGAGCAAAGAGAACGTGGTGTGAATATCGATCATTTACTGTATGCAGCATGAGGATGTTGAGTAAGGTTCTTGCTTCCTCCTTCTCATTTATATTGCATAGGGTCTACAAATCTACAGACACAGTCCTGAGAGAAGCCCCAGGTCTATATATGTGATTTTTCAGTAATAAACTAAGTAATTTATATTAACTTTAGACAATTCCCCCCTCCAAGTGAAACACTATTAATTCTCTGTCTCACTTTTAGAATGCTTACAATTAGAGAGATAAATATTGATTTCTGTTTTCAAGTGTGTCGCCTTGAGGAGGAGATTAGGCATACCCGCTGCATGTTCTTTTCTTTATACGTGAACCTGGGAATGTTGCCCTCTGGTCTCAGAAGCAGGATGTGAGTTCTGATACGTTCTCTGTCAGCCTGAGAGAGGAGGCCACAGTTAGCTTCCTCATCTGGATAGGCTACAAATTGGGAAGGAGTATAGTCCATGAGGTGGTAAATTCTGTGGCCAAAGAAGGCGAGGACTTTAGTATTTTGGCTGGTCTCTAGGGTGCTGTTTGCTTTGTTTATGTGGTATGTGATCATCTTAGTAAGCTTCGTTAGGTTCTTATAGTTGCTTCTCTGTATTTCTGTGGCAGTGTGGGGCTTATTATTGTTAGGCTTGTCTGTGGGTGCCTTATGACTTGGTACATGGGTGCTGGTGTGTGTGTGTGCGCTCGTGTGCACATGCTACAATTCAACAGGAAGTATGAGAATAGATTTACCACTTGATGGCATCTTCCTTCTAAAGGGCTTAGAAACCCTTTGTGGAAACCTTTATCTTGCATTGATTTTGTCTAAAGACAGAGCTCCTGTGGCCAAAACTCCACCCTTGAGGCCCCACCTCCAAAATTTGTAGCACTGGAGCTGAAATATGTAACACACAAATTTGGGGGGAAATTCAGACCATAACTTTGACCCCAGAACTCAAAATGAATCTTCTCTTGCTGCCATTCTGTTCCATTGCCCCTAGTCTCTTAACTTCTTCCAGCATCAAATTTCCCTGCTGTTGTGAGTCTGAACCCAAAGAGATTACATGCTTCTTTCTGACCAGGTTGACAGTAGACATTCCCTTCTGACATGGGAATATAGAAAGAATTACAGGTCATATGTAAGTCTTAAACCTTGAAAATAATCTTGGAGTCTGTTTCTTGGCTTCTAGGTACACAAGGGTGTGGCTTCGTCCCTGGAGGCTCCAAGTAGCTGTTTACTGAAACCCAGACTTTGGTTTTCACACTGAAATTCCTTGTCTTCAGCTTTTCAAGGCTGACATTACACACTGGTGTCTACACGTTTGGAGATCTTGGGAAGCTCTTGAATGATAAATGCCTGCAAATTAGTACCCCCAGGATTCTGCCATGATTCCACATGATTCACTTGAGCCACAGTTGGGACATCCAAGGAGTACTATGCTGGGATGTAGCCATCCTGAGCAGAGAGCCATAAGACCCCATAAATTCCCTGCATCCCTCCCTTGAAATTGCCCCATTCCCAAGGTCCTGACTCCCCAGACTTAAGATAGGCACGACACCCCAGCTGAACACTGGATGGTCTCTTCTCTCTGGGTTAACCCATGCATCCATTGGTTGCTTGGATACGCACTTGGGTTTTCTTCCCTCTCAGTAGGCCTTTTTGCTTACATGGCCTAGCTGAGAACTCCCAAACTTTTATCTTCTCTTCCCATGTTTGTACTATCATCTTTAAATCATTTTTATCTTTTACTATTTCACTATAAGCAATTAAAAGAAATAAAACAGCACCTACCCTGAATGCTTTGCTGGTTTGAGATTCTTCTGCCCACTCCCCTGGGTCACCATTCTGAATTCTGCCTCCCACGCATTCCTAGGCATACATATATGACTCAGCCAAGACCTTTGCCACACTATGGTAAGGATGATTTTTCCTCCAGGTCTCAGTACTCACCCTCTGTCCCTTCTGAGCCCTCATCAGAGTGATCTGTTCATATTTCAGTCAGTATTCCCACAAGCACATGGGGGATCACTAAGATGACTAAGGATTTTTACCAGAAATCCCTTGTCTTCTTACTGGTCTCATCAGTATCACCCTAGATGTTTGATTCTTAGCAATCCTGGACTTTCTCAGCATCCACTTGAAAACTATTTCAGCCTCTGCCTGGCATCAACCTCCAAAGCTGCTTCCACATTTTAAGTCATTATAGCTACACCCAACTTCTATGGAACTAGTTTGGTCTTAATCCATTTATGCTGGGAAGGGAGATATCTAGCTTTGAGTAGTTTATAAGGAGGGAACATTGCTCCCAAGTGTAGAGGCCGAGAAGGTCGACAAAGTGGCTCTGGTATGTGGTGAGGGCTGACATGGCAGAGGGCAGAAGGGCACGCGTGAGAGGATGAACTTGCAAGCCCTTTAAATAGTGGCATTAATCCAGTTAACTCGTCCTCCACAGCCTCACTTCTCACCACTGCTATACTGGGTATTACGATTCAAACACATGAATTGTGCATTTCTTTGTTACCATGGCTTTTTTGCTAAATCATGAGCAGAACCCTATAAAATCCCTCAGCTTTACTCTTTTTAAAGATTGTTTTGATAACTAGATTATCCATACTTTTGTATAACGCCAAGTATAGAGTCATGTCAGTTTTTATGGAAACAATGTTGCGAGTTTCACTGGGGAACCTGCCCCTTTAACGTTATTAATACTATTTCATCAACATGTGTGGGACACGACCTACATCTGTATTTTTCTACAGTATTTTACAGCTTTAAATATAGGGTTCTTTCATGTTTGTCACACTTTTTCATACTTAACATCTAAAAATGCTGTTGTAACTGGTATTCTTTCAGATGTATACATCTATAGCCTGGTGGTATAGACATAGATGTGACTTTTCTATACGGAAGCGTGCCTACTTATGCCATGTCTTCATACATGTTATAAGTGGACAATATTTGAGCATGCATTTAAGCATCCTTACCTTCAGAACATCACAGCTTAGCAAGGCACTGTAGGGCATTGGTTTTTCGTCCTTGTGATCATGCGGTTGAATGGCTTGCTATCACTGACCAGCCTAATAAGGAACCTGGGAAAAAAGACGCAAATCCAAAGTACTGTTTGCCCTGAGCTCTGATTGTTGCTGTACCACTTTAGAGTTGGAAAAATGTAAGTTGAACTCTGTGTGTGTGTGTGTGTGTGTGTGTTCATTAAAATTTCCTCTCTCAGCGACCTTGGAGGTTTGCTAGTAGAGAAAAGGAATAACTAAAACTAGTTTTACTTGTTTCCATGTTCTCTTCCACTGTGTGGGATGCTTCTGTCAGCAAGAAGAAGTGGGAGAGAGGGTCCTGTCTGACTGGCAGGGGAGTGCCTGGAGGATAGCAGTGTTCACAGTGACTTAGAATAGGATCCATAGATGGCTTACCCATAGTCATCGGGTCCCACATGTCCTTCCCACATCTTCTGTGTTCTTTGTAGTTTTCATTCATGACTTTGTGAATATTTGTTTACCTAATGTTTTAAGTATGGAACATTGAAATGGCTTTGCATTTTGGGTTAGATACTACACATCTGTGGGAAACTATTTTGTAGCTCTTTCTGCTAGTCTTGGTGTGCAAATGCTTTGTTAGGAATTCTTGTTGTCTGTGAGTTATACTGATGTGCAGTTTTCCTTTCTCCCAGTGCTGCTGCCATGCCGGAGTATTGGGGTAACAATAGAATTTCTGGATCATGCTTTTTCTTCTTTTTTGATTTATTTCGAAGAATCAAGATTGGGTTTGCTGACATTTATCATGTTTGTCTTTTTCCATTTCATTTTTTCTGCTTCACCTTTGTTGCTTCTCTTCTTAGCTTCTCAGCATAGGTCAGTGACATTCAGCCTCTTTATTTATTTCTTAATATGTCTTAAAACATCTTCTAATCATTATTTTAGGTATTTTGACAATTTTAATAAATTATTAGCATTCATTTCTGTATTTAACTTTGGTTTATGATTTCTTTTTTAACCCATGGGTGATTTAGAAAGATACTGCTCAATTTCCCAATATTGGACATATTGCATGAAATTTCTAAGCTATGTTACTGATTTATTTAAAAGATTTATGAACAGATATGTTTTATATGATTTAAATTTCTCTTTGTTTTATGTTCACATGTATGATCTATTAAACTTTCTTCTTAAAATAATATTTTTATTTTAAAAGCTCTTTTGTGGTGGGGCTGGAGAGAAGCCAGTTTTTCTGTAAATTAAAACTCTAGGGCGTACATATTTTGGACTGGTGTGCTGTAGAGAGGAAATGGTGCTTTAACTACAGTAATGACTCCTTCATTGTGAAGTACATCCATTTATTTCTAGAACTATTGTTGAAGTCTGCCTTTTTAAAGTATTAACCTGGCCACATTAGTTTATTTTTTGTATAAATTAATGAATGCTTGTTTTAATCTCAATAATTGTAGGTTAGAATGTAGCATAACGGGATTCACCATGGCATCTTTGTTCATGTGTGCCATGCACTATCTTCATGCCTGCGTAACGGGATTCACCATGGAGTATTTGTTCCTGTGTGCCATGCACTATCTTCATGACTTTCCTTCTTTTGCTCTCCAGTGCCTTCCCTGTGCAACTGTTCACCTTTCTTCCCCACAGCGAGCCTCCTTCTGTCTTCCTGTTCTGTAGGTTCCACTACTCTATTTCCCACCCCTCTTAAGATTTCTTCCTATGTTCTTATTATCTCCTTTCTATTTCTATGTCTAGCAAACAGACACACACATCCATAAATGCACATATAAATGCACACGCATAATTTTCAATGCAGGTGTAGCACATGAGGCAAACAGTACTGTTGGTTGTCTTTCTTATGTTGTTTAGCGTGATGGTTTCCAGCTGCATGCATTTTGATTGTCATGTCTTGATTTCATTGTCTTTATGGCTACAGAAAGTTTCATTGTGTATATGGGTCATATTTCCTTACCTATTCAACTATTGGTGGATATCTAGCATGGTTTCATGTTCTGGCATTCATGTGTGAGTAAATATATGTGTATACATACATATATACATATGTGTGTATATCTATGTGTGTATATACATATATGTTTGTATATATATACATATGAGTATATATATACATCTATACACACATGTATATATATATATATATATACACACACACACACTCAAGATAGCAGGAATATGTATGAACATTTATATATATGAATATACATACATATTCCTCCTATGTTGAGTTATCTAACATTCATTTTTCAAACTATGTAGTTGGCTGCTTGGTTATACAGTATAACAATCTCTGTTCAATAGTTGTGGTGGTTCCTAGGTATAGTCAATGTAACTATTGAAGTTTTTCTTTTTATAAATTTAAATTTTTAGTTTTTTAAAGATCTATTGTTTATTTAATATATGTGAGTGCTCTATATGCATGAATACCTGTATGCCAGGAGAGGGAATCATATCTAATTACAGATGGTCGTGAGCCACCATGTGGTTGCTGGGAATTGAACTCAGGACCTCTGGAAGAGCAGCCAGAGCTCTTAACCGCTGAGCCATCTCTCCAGCCCCTTGAAGGTTTGCTTTACGTGTGCAGCAGTTGACTTGGTTTCTGTTCATACCCTTTGTCTCATTTAGAATGATGTCATCTAGGGGCTTTGTATTTACCCCCTTGTTTCTCTTTCCACAAGATTTCCTGTTGTTTAAGGAAAACTCATTCATTCCACTTAATATTCTATATGATCCTCCTCCATTAAAGATATTCTTATCTTTTGACATGTCTCCCTCAGTGACTTCATCCAGTTATTATCTAGAACCTTCCTTATTTAAAAACAAAATCACCTACTCTTTGATGTCTCACCATCCCTGTCATCTTGGCATTTTAGAATTTTAGATCTTTGTTACCGAAGACAATTCTATAAAGTTTGAGCATGGGTCACCGAGCTTATTTTACTTTACTATTTTGTTAAATATTGGATAATGATTGTTTTAATATATGTTTCACTAGACTCCGACTTGCTGTTAAAAAAAAAAAAAGGTGTGAACCTAATAAAGAAATCACTGTGAGGGAGAGCTGGTAGAAAAGTAGTGAACAGTGTTTTGCTGATGGTGGGTTTTTTTTTTTTTTTTTGCAGTGATTGTGTGTGTGTGTGTGTGTGTGTGTGTATCTGTGTGTGTGAACATTATGGGAAAATGAATCTAAGTTCTTAACTCTGAATATTTCATCTGTTATTTTACATTAAGATTGATCAGCTGCTCAGTAAAAATCTTTCAGGAAGGACTACTAGGAATTTTCTATAGAGCCGAGGAAGAAATCCCTTCTGGACTTTCTGCCAACAGAGAGGAAGATAGATACTGCAGTATTCTCCAAGAGTCGTAAGGAAATAGCCAAGCATAGTTCTGGAGCTGCCTGTGTTTATGGCTTCAGAAGTAATGTCCACTCAAGGGGTTGGCCGTGTTCCTAGTTCCCTAGAATTGAATGGTGTAAGCAATGGATCATAAAAGAGGGAAGGCTGAGGGTGGACGAAGGGACTGTTTCACTCGGGCTCCTGTAGAAGAGGGGTTCTGTACACCATGCCCAAGGATAGGAGGCACATGGAGAGAACACTGCATACTTCTCTCTGCCTCACCAACCTCCCCTCCTCAGGTCTTAGGTTACCTCTCGTAGGCATTTTCTTTCTACTGTTATAGCAAAATACCTTGGCCTTGATGATTTCTGCAACAGAAATTTGTTGCTGACAGTCAGAGGCTAGCCCTTCTATGACTGTCAGCAGCACCTGTACTGTCCATTAAGAACCCGTTTTTCCTAGATGATACCTTCTCTTTGATTCATACACAGAAGGAGTAAAGGGGTGTCACTGATCTCTACCTCTCAATACTAAGTTCCAGTAAATGAAGTTGGCATGAGTGGGGGCACAGGCAGACCAAAGCATCGTGTGAGATCACATTCTAGATCTCCAGGTTTGCTGCTCAGTGGTTTTCTGTCTATGCCCGTGAGTAGGCTTAACTTGAAGAACAGTGTTAGCCAACCATTTTAGCAGCAGATAAAAAGCTCCAGTTTGATTTCCTTCCCACAGCAATGGAGAGTAACCTAAGAGCTGTAAACTTAAATAAACAATTTCTTCTACAAAAGAAAAGAAAAAGAAAAAAACAAGCTCTCTTCTCTTTGGAGGTGGAATGATAAAGCGCTCATAATTCTATTCCCTGGTGGTTGGCTCTGTTTGTTCTCTAAATTGTTTTGCAACTTATAAAGAATATTATTATTGGGAGCTGGAGAGATGGCTTAGTGGTTAAGAGCACTGACTGCTCTTCCAGAGATCCTGAGTTCAATTCCCAGCAACTGCATGGTGGCTCACAACCATCTGTAATGGGATCTGATGATCTCTTATGAAATAAATAAATCTTTTTAAAAAAGGAATATTATTATCAACCCTTTAAGACTCCGATATACTCTTGTATTGTGGTGATCAAAATGATAGCAATATCGGTGAACATTAGTGACTGAGTGATGCTTTCTGTCTCTATCCACCTACCCGGCTAGGTATATAGATACCGCTCTATACATATCACAACTTAGACCTAAGGAGAGTTAGGCTGAGTGAAAAATCTAGTCTCAGGATGTTTCATAGTGAATACAACTTATTGTTGAATGGACAGTCTAACTTCCCAGGACTTTGGGAATGAAGTAAGATGGGGAAACTGATAAATAGCACACACAGACATCTAAGCTCTTTTTGTACCTTCCCTTGCACTGATAATTATCCCAAATTAAAATGTTTAAAAACATATACAGGCATTGACAATTTCAAGTAAGACTTAATAAGCCAGGATGACCTGAAGCTCAGGAAGCTGGCATGCTTGAGGATCCTTTGAGGAATACATTTTGTCTGTTTAAGTCAGGATACAAATAAGGACTGTCCATTCAGTAATACCAAAGTTCCACTGTTTCTTCTAGAAGATTGATCATGTAATTCAGACCCTCCCCGTTCTTCTGTTGCTAATGAGATGGCCTTGTTAACTGCCTTGCTGTCTGCCTTAAAGTATGAGACTTAAGAAACAAATTCATCTGTGAATATATAAACACATTCTCATTTAGTAGTTGCTCTAATAAAAATCAAGATTCCTTCTATAAACAACTTGGCAGAAAGGAGTTCAGACTTACAAACAATGGATGCTGTCTGTAATTCATCTTCTCCGTGCGGATATGCACCTGCTTGTCTTCACTTCCTAGTAGCATTGTAGGCTCCAAACCCTAAATATTCAAGATAGGAACTGCTTTTTTTCATTCTTGAAATTTCTACATGCAAACCCAGTAGCATTTGAAAGCTAATCTCCCTGTGTGCAGAGTAATTACAGCAAAGTAAATAATCTCCAGTGTTCGGATTCCCTTTGGAAATGGTCTAATATCTTATCTTTCAAAACTAGCTTTCAGTGCGTCCAAAAGGCCTAAGAAACGTCCTTAGTATTCAGAAAAGCAGTAACTTGAAGAATACTCTGGAGCCTCTTGCCAGCCACTGCTGTGGTCGGGGATATTTTCCTCAGCCTATGAAAAACCAGCTCTCTCCTCCTTTTACCCAGCCTGGGCAGAGAGAGAGAGAGAGAGAGAGAGAGAGAGAGAGAGAGAGAGAAGAGAAGAGATGGAGAGATACAAAGGGAGAGACACAGAGAGACAGAAACATTCAGAGATATATAGACACACAGAGAGAAATAGAGACAGAGAGGCAGACAGCCAGAGACAGAGATAGAGACAGACAGACAGGGAAAGACAGAGAGAGACATACAGAGACACAGAGAGACAGAGGAGGGAGGGACAGATGGAGGGAGAGAGAGAGAGAGAGAGAGAGAGAGAGAGAGAGAGAGAGAGAGTCCTTTGTATAGCCCAGACTCTTAATTCAGACTATGTGAATCAGAAGTTGCTGTGGGCACAGGGAATGATCTTTGTGGCTTGTCAATCATTCTATGGAGAACATTTCTTTCTCTCCAATCATTTCTCTAACAAAACTCCAATATTACATTAGGGTCACCCAGCTTCCCACAGCATGTTATGTAGAATCCTGAATGACCCCAAATGATTATGTCCTGGGATGTCCTGCATGTGAGAGGGGTTAGGATGGACACTGTACACATGCATGAGTGGGCCAGAGGATAAACATTGGGTGTCATTTTCCAGGACACATCTACCTTGTTTTATTGTTTGTTTGTTTTTTGATTTTTTTTTTTTTTTTAACCAAGCCCTTTCACTGGGACGTGAAGTTTACCAATTAGACTCAGTGGATTGGTCGGTGAGTGAGCCCAGGAGATCTGCCTATGTTCATCACCCAGGCCCTGGCTTTACAAACATGTGGTATCATGCCTAGCTTTTTAAATGGATTCTGGGGATCAAACTCAGGGCCCTGTGCTTGCACCATCTTACTCACTAAGCCATCTTCTCAGCCACTTTACTGGAATTAAGAAATAACATGCGTTTATTGATTGATTGGTTGATTATGTGTATGTGTTCACTTGCATGCTTGCTGTGGTGCTCATGTTGAGGTCAGAGGACAGCTTGTGGGAATAGCTTCTCTCCTTTCCTCATGTGGGTCTCTTGGATCAAGCCCAGGGAGTCAGATGTGGCAATAAATGCCTTCATTGGCTGAACCATTTTTTTTTTTTTTTGGTTTTTCGAGACAGGGTTTCTCTGTATAGCCCTGGCTGTCCTGGAACTCACTCTGTAGACCAGGCTGGCCTCAAACTCAGAAATCTGCCTGCCTCTGCCTCCCAAGTGCTGGGATTAAAGGTGTGCGCCACCACTGCCCAGCTGGCTGAACCATCTTGCCGGGCTCCCTGCAGGGATTTTCCAGCCTCCGAATGCTCTGTGACGTTTGTCCCAGTGTTTATCCAGCTTGCAGGAGGAGTCACTTTGATGTTGCTACCCACATTCTATGGTAGCCAGTGCCCAGGCTGAATTCTTTGCCTATTTATCCGAGATGTTGGATGCCAGGTCTCAAAGTACCAAAGCCGTCCTTGGCTGTCTCAGCTCTGAGGTTGTTTTTCTCACAGGCTCTTTACAAGTGTATGGCTGAAAGCTGTGCACTTTGCCTAACATTGGAACTAGAAGGAGAGTCTCTCAGCCTCTGTGACTCATGTTCTTCCCATAGCAGCACTGTCAGGAGACACGTTGTTTGGAACAAATACATCTTTCATGAAGTGTGAAGAAGGCTAGATGTGCACTGCTCACAGTTTTCAGCCTGTTGCAGAATAAGATGTGAAGAGTGAACCGCGTAGATGGCAGTGTTCTATGTTTTATCATGGTGTTAAGATTTTTGTTGTGTGTGTGTGTGTGTGTTGCTCTGGCTTTTCCCTCAATAAAATAGGATTAGAAAACAGCTATTCATACCTACAATGTTTTATTTCTGATAAATGTTAGCATTTGAGGATTTTAAAAGACGCCTTTTGAGAGCCGTGCACGGCTTCCACACTTCTGGAATCACAGAATTCTCTAAGCGGAGGCAAGAGGATTGCAAACATGTGCTACACAGTGAACTCTAGACCAGCCAGGGCTACAAATGCTCTGTTTCAGACCCCCTTCCCCCAAAAAGGTCCCTTTAAATAGCTTAAGTTAAACTGTGTGAATTTGAAGTCACATTGTTTCATATCCACCTACTCTTATGCCTTTAATTCATTGTGACGTTTTTGATATCTTTCTGATTACACAAAGAACCATAATCTTTGGAAATCTATGTTTCCACTTTCATATAATTAGTGTCGTTAATAAAAGTTTTTAGATCAAGGTTAACTGTTATTTTTGATGGTATTTATGTTGACTGTATTATTCCCAATGGTTGCACACAAGAACCTCAGACTAATAAGCAAAGCCTTCTTTGTGACTGCACGTTAGATACAATTAACTGAAAACATTAGTGTAAGCCTGTAAGGTCTAAGGTCTAAGGGAACCTGGTGGCTTCTCCCGTTCTGTTCCATCCTGAACTTCTCTTGTGCTCCACTTACTCCTGCCAATGCTCAGTGCTACTTGGATATTTGCTCTTCTCTCCCTCCCTCCCTCCCTCCTCCTTTCCTTCCTTCCTTCATTCCTCCTCCTCCTCCTCCTCCTCCTCTTCCTTCTCTCTCTCTCTCTCATCTCTTCTTTCTTACCCTTCCAGGTCTCTTCTTGGAGATCCATCTTTGTCTTCCTCCACTCCACAGGCTCATTTCTTCTCAGTCCTGAGAGGGCAGGAAGACCTTCCTTCATTGACACTTCATCTTCAGTAGTATGTGGGTGCCCACACCAGCCTGCCTTCCGATGTTGGGTGCAGAGAAAGGGGTGGTTGAGTGAGCCACGCCCAGCTATGACAGTTCCCCAGAACCCAGCAATCTGTTCATCTTGATGTGAATAAGATCCTTCCTGGAACCTCATTCCTTTGCACTACTTGGCCCTTGTTCTGGGGTAGATGCTACTCAATTTCTGACTTAGTAGCAGGTGATCTGTTCTGAGCCTTTCTTAATGAAAAGTCCTTCTGTCATGTGTCACAGGCAAATTTAAAGCTGTTACATATCAGTACTAGGTAGGTAGGTTAAGCCTAAGTTTATGATGTCCCATTCAACATTGTAGCTGGACAGTCACCAGCCATCACAAGGCTTACTCCTAATGTTGGATCAGCTTTCCTAAATCCTGACCATGCCTAACTTGGTTTCCTTTGCAGCCCCAGTGGTTAGAGTGTCCTGCTGGTGTAGGTCTTAAAACAGGAGCATTTGCTTCTCCCTCCTCACCATTCTGAAGACATCAGCAATGGTATCCATTGAGAAATATGTTTCTTAAGCTCCCTTTGGTTTTGTTGGCCTAATGGGCCCCAATTGCAAGTCCCTGATATATTAAACATAATATATGAATGACATTGACCCATCTCTTTTATCAACTTCTCCTCCAGAGTTTATGTTGCTTTTGTTACTGGTACAGCCATCTTTCTCATCTTTGCACCTAAATTGGAGTCATGTTTTATTCTGTCAATATGTTAACTTTTATAGTCAGCCATTGGCTGAAGGTTGGTTCAGCTCAGGCTCTTTGGAGCTTTTGAAAAAGTCTTCATTCTTGTTTATTTAGTCTCTGTTTGTTTAAATGGTTCCCTAGGTGGGATGTAATTCCTCCTTAATTTTCCCTTTAAAACTTTGCTATCTGTTAAGGGCCAATAACATTGTTTTCTGCTCCCACAAATAATTTTCCCTGTGATGTGTCTGGCTGAAAATACTCTTTTTGAAAGAACAGAAAAAACCCCACAATGTATTCTCCAATTATGTTTGTGTTTGTTGAATTGTCCCGCTATAATGCAAGAACTTGGGCTACAGATACTAGAGTCCTCCCCCTCCCCCCGCACAGGTGTTTTATTGGCACAGGGAACCTCACTCAGATGGTCCTGATCAATTTCCTAAATGCTGGGCATTGTTGCTGTCTGGGAATGGTCAGCCCTGATCTAAGCATTACAGTAATGCCTTCTGTGATTCTGTAACTCATGCAAACCATTTCTTTGTGTTTACATTAACATACAATGACAAAATTTCTCATTCTTTATAAAATCATTTTACATGCACTTAGTTTTTCCCCAGCTGAACCTCACAACCAGGAAGAAGAAGAAGAAGAAATGCAATGAGATCAAATTGCAAAGAAAATGATACACCACTTTAGAAAACATTGACATTTACTCAAAAGTTCTTCAGGAGTGTTCCAAAGGCAACTGAAATCCATGTCCATATAAATACCTGATCGCAAATCTTAATAGCAGTGCTCATTGTTCGTACTCACATATTTACTACCCAAAGAAAGAATCAACAAACTGTGGTATATCCAAACTGTGGTATATAGAGAGAGAGCAGAATTTTCTTTGAACATTAAAAAGGAAGTGCTTTGGTACTGCATTGTGAGTGAACCCGAAAGACAATAGGGTAAGCAAAAGAAGCTAGCAGCAAGTGACAGTTTGATGTGATTCCATTTCTATGAATTGTCTAGAATATCGAAATCTGTGAAAAGTAGTTAGACTCTTGTGAGTTGTAGAGCTGGCATAGAAAATAACTGCTAATGAAGTTTCCCTTTAAGATGATGCGACTTTAATGGAATTATATGGTGTTTTATTTAGGTTTCTACTGCTCTGAAAAAGTCCATGACCAAAATTAATTTGAGGAACAAAGGGTTTTTTCCCTTATCCTTTGACAGTTCTACATTTCAGTCCATCACTGAGGGGACTCAGGGCAGGAACTCAAAACAGGACAGGAACCTGGAGGCAGGAGCTGATGCAGAGGCCATGGAAGGTGCTGCTTACTGGCTTGCTGTCAAGGCTTTGCTCAGACTACTTTCTTATAGCACCCTGGATCACTAGCCCAGGGATGGTACCATCCCCACTGGGTTGGGCCCTTCCCCATCAATCACACACACACACACACACACACACACACACACACACACAGCAGCTCTGAGAGCACAGAATTATATTTTTATTCTAAGCATGCTATCTTCTTGGATTCTATGAACAGGAAAAGTTCTGAGGACAGTGCTCACCCTCTGAAGGGTATACCCTGGAGCAGAAGTCATCATTTTGTGGGAACCAGATTGATCATTTAGGCAAAGGCAAAGTCTCCTGAGACCCACTCTGAAGAACCATCACTGAGACACTGATTCGCCTTGAGCAGGGTTGTTTGTTACGCACATCTCTTTCCCTGTCCCGTTCTTCCTTTCTAAGCTCATGCCCCAGCCATAAGATGGATTTCACAGGCCTTCCTCCTCCCAGTGCAACCATTCAATTCATCCCCAGTTTCCACTCTTTCCCATCTATCATTTTCACACTGGAAACGGTGGCTGAGCATGGTATGTTCAGGTGGCTGGAGCAGGTGTCGCTACCCCCAAACTGTGGCCCTTGCCCAACTTTGTGAGTATAGTAAACAAACAAAGAAACAAACCCCCTCTGAACTGTGCACATGAAAGGAGAGATGTTCACTATATGCAAATTATATCCAAATCCTCTATTATAGAGTCAAATGAATAGAAACTTAGAGCACTGAGTCATAAACAGAAAGTGTTTGATATAATTGCTAGATAGAGCCTGCCCCTTTAAGACAGTGGTTACTCTAAGCAACCAGATTCCACAATGTGAAGAAACCACAATTCCCACAGCAACTCTCTCCGAGGGATGCAGAACTAAGAAGCTATCTGTGCAAGGGCATCAACAGCAGCCCCTAACTCTATTCCTAACCAGCATCCTGGACTTCCATGTCCTTTGCCCTATATGGTGTGCTATATGATAAATCACCTATTGTGAGTTAGTCAGGTATCCCTTTGTTCAGGGATTTCTTTGAAAGTGTTTCTTTGCCTGTTCCGTCTCTATGGCCAGCTCCCTTTCTCTCTCTCCCTGTCCATGTTTGAAAGGGAAGACTCTCTGATCCCTTAACGTCCTATTATGCTGTTCTTCTTTTTAAAAACTTTTTATTGATTCTGTATTTCATATCATACACCCCATTCCCTCTCATCTCCCTGTCCCTTTTGATTCTGACCTTTTCCCTTACAACATCTCACCTCAAAAGAAAAGTGATAGAATTAAAATAAAACCTTGTCATGGATGCTATCATGTGTGTCACAGTGTGTCCCACACTACACCCTTTTGTCCCCACATGTTCACTGCAATGAGCCATGGGTCTGGCTCCAGGCCTCTGGCTTCTGCTACATTATCTATATTGGATCCCTCCAGGGACTCCCCTCAGATATCCTGTTGTTATCCTGTGTTATGGAGATCCTACAGTTTTGATTCTGCAGTACGAGCAG
This sequence comes from Rhynchomys soricoides, assembly GCA_019843965.1. Classification (NCBI taxonomy): domain Eukaryota; kingdom Metazoa; phylum Chordata; class Mammalia; order Rodentia; family Muridae; genus Rhynchomys; species Rhynchomys soricoides. Next base: position 9,306,242 of record JADRCH010000099.1, on the reverse strand, counting down.
ATCCTAGATGGGGCAGATGGTGGGGTGGGCCAAGTTAAAGCCCTGGACTTGGGCCTGGGAGGTAGCTGAGTTGGTCAGCCTGCCAACTCTCCCATGTCCATACCACCAGGGCAAGCTCTCAAATACCACCCCAGCTGTCTCAGCCAACAAGGGACAGGGTTAGCTCTCCTGCTCTCATGTCCCTGTGTCTTCAAGTGGTGACTCAGGACACTCAGATCAGCATGTTCCCTTCAGCAATATGGACCTCAGATATCCGTGTGGTCTCTGGTGGCAGCCCAGACTAGGGACAGCCACTTGACCTTTGGTGGTAACTCAAGCCACAGACATGTACACAGATCCTAGCTCCAGCAGGACCACAGAACCAGACTTGGTCTTTGGAAGCAGCCTGGGCCAGAACCTCACCATGGTCTCCTTATATCTGCCTGTTCATCACTTCTGTTGAGTCTCCAGTGTCTGAACCCCGTGGCTTTGCTTTCTCTTCTATCTGTCCACTGTATACACATTCCATCTCTCCCATCTCTCCATTACTCATTTGTCCACCATAGTGGTGCCTGCAGCAGGTGCTTCTTTCTTTGGGTACTCTTGCTGGGGCGGGTGCATGGGCACCATGCTGTTCTGAATGTGTCCTTTCTTTCTAAGCTCTCCCAGTCAAGCCAGACCACAGGCCCTAGGGTCTCTCTAATAACTTCATTTTTGATGGATAATTATGTGTCATACACTTTCCTGACCCAACTGCTGCCACTCCATTATTATATTTAACATCGATACTGAATAATACAACAAATGAAATTATTATTTACAAATGAAAAATAATAATACATTAAATATTAAAACACATTTCCTAAAATTACAACTAGTTATAGTGGTACTATCAAACTGGCAAAAAAAAACAAAAAAAAACCAAACCCAGAATTTAAGGATGAATTATCTTCAATACTCTAAACATCAATTACAATATTTTATGAAGCACATGTAACTATAGACACAGGATTAAAAATATAATCAACCTAGTTTAAAAATATGAGTTTTGGTTTTGCCTGTTTTTCTCATTTACTATCACTACTTGTTTAAGCTAAACCTAAACAATGTTCTTGATTATTTTAATTTTGGGTTTAATACTCCTAATGTATTTATATGTTACATATCACTGCTATATCAGATGTATAGAATTGGGTGGATCAGTCCTGGATCATGATGGCTGATAGATTTGAAGGGATCCATAGATTTAATTGTTAGTGGATTTACCAGCCACTTCTAAAGACTGCTGTTTTGCCCAGTTAGCCTCATCTTTATTAGATCCTAAGGCTAAGACTCCCAAGCATCATGGGAGGCCTCCACATGTTCAAAATGGGATTCATAGCCACCAGGGGTGTGTCTGATGCTTTTACATTGCTGTGATAAAACCCCATGGCCAAGCGACATGAAAGAAAAGGGTTCTTAGGCTTGTGTTTTTAGAAGGCCATGCGTCCATGATGGCAGGATGAAGGCAAGGCAGGTGGAGCAGGAAGCTGAGGACTCACATCTTCAAAGAGTATGTGAAGAACAGAGAGCTCAAGACGGTGAGAGTCTTTAAACTCTCAAGGCCACACCTCCCAAACCTACCCAAATATATCACCAACTGGGAAGCAAGTATTCAAGTGCCCAAGCCTGTTAGGGCTGTCTCTTTCAAACCACTCCAAGGGGGAACTGCAAATACTTATGTTAGAAATTCCACAAGGCAGATGGACTTACTGCAACCTCATGAGAACTGGGATGTAGAATCAAGTCATCCTAGGCTATCTGTAACCCTTTAATACTCCGTGTTAAACAGCTCTGTGGCCTAAATATCTTGTAACTGTTAGATAAAGCCTTCTGAAATGTACTAACGTACCATTCATTGGCTTGCACCAGCCCAAAGGCTAAAAATGTCATCAGCATCTAAGGCCTATACCCTGCCATAAACCTGCCCAATGTTCTGCCAATGTATTTGAAAGGACCTTGATTTATAGCTTTTATGTGTTCTTTAACTGTAAAAGTGTCATGAAACTTCCCATGTTGGAACATGGTATTTGATGTGGCATGAATCTTTGTTCCTGGGTCCTAGTTATATTTGGCTCCAGAGTAAGCAATCCCTGACTCCCTTTAGGGTGACAGCTTGTTGACAAGTGCCTTTGGATAGTGTGAGTTTGAAGTCTGGACTTGTTCAGGATGAGCCCCAGAAACTCTTCTCGTACAGAGACTAACGTTGTAGATTTGTGCTCATTAGTGTTTGTATTCCCCTCTGTGCTGCTTGTCTTTTCTCTTCTCTAGAAACAGAATGCTTGCTGGCCATGGCTGTGTTTAAGGGTGGCTTCCATTTCTTACCGGCAACATGTTAAAAGTCAAACTTCACCAAAGTAAAGGGAGTATTTTAATGAGCTTGCTTTAAAGGGAAGGATGTTCATCAACATCGAAGACTGTCTCACAGACGAAGGAGAAATCCCATCTTTCATCCAACAAGGGCTTTGTGAAGGAAGCTATAGATCTACAAAGGCTAGGATTAGAACCTCAGTGTGGTCAGAGAAGCTGGTGTTAGGATGAAGAGGCCAGGGGTGGCACCTCTGGCGGACCTGTGCCAAGGTTTGCTGCTAAGAGATCATGCTGCAGAAGAGCTCTAGAGTAAGAGGAAAGGGGGGGAAGAAAAAGGCCATTGTAGAGTGGAGTGGGGGGAGGGGGAGGGAGGGAAGGAGGGAGAGGGAGGGATGGAGGGGGGAGGGAGAGAGAGAGAATGGGAGGCAAAGAGGACTGAGATGGACGGTGGGGAGGAGAGTAGAGTTAGTGATAGAGATAGAGACAGGGACAGAGACAGAGACAGAGATAGAGATAGAGACAGAGACAGAGATAGAGATGATATATTTGGGGTACCCCAGGCCTTTCATGTGCTGTACCTGGCAGCAGTGTTTGATGACATGACGTAAACTGCTACTGCTGAGTCCCTGAAAGGCAGGTTGGGGTGGAGCGCCTAATCTAGAGCAGTTGGAACATTGCAAGTCCAGAGATTAATTGCTAATTATCTTGGGCTGTCTTTAATCCCCTTATATGACCATTTATTGCCCCCTCTGCATGGGACCTAACATGCTTGCTTGTGGCTGTAGGTAAATCTTGATATATATGAACAGACACCTCTGTAGCTTCCATCATCCCCACGACCAAAAACATCTGTCACCTGAGCCATAGAACAGAGATTTACCCCTCTGCGCGCCCCCCCCCCCATCTTCCTGCATACCACCAAGGTGTTTGGGAAGTTTGTTCATTTGTGTCATTCTGCTTTTTCTATTATTATAAAAACTTCATAAAATGGCTCATTCATCAGAGCATGGAATTTAGGGTAGCTTAAACATGTGTTTCTCGGCATGATCATTTACATTTGACTCCAGAATAAACTAGTTCGTATTACCTGTGAGTTGATAGTTGTTTTTTCATACACTGAGAGTCATGGAGGAAAGGTACAAATGGGTCACGTCTTAGAATGAGAGCAGGCAGAATAGTCTTGTTCAGTGTGTCTGTTTCAACCCCTTCTTCTAAGATTAACTATAAATTAAAAGTCATTCCTGTGTCGGTGTCTGGGTTTATAAAGATAATGGCCATCTGGAAATATCACTTGAGGGAATTTGTTATCCTCATTTTATGGCTCATTGACCCTCTGGTGGTCAGTTTTAAGGAAAAATCGAAAGACCAAGTAAGAGTTCATCAGAGGACAGGGGACAGAAGCTAGCTAGACAGTTCAGACCTGGGGTGGAGGAAGCAGTAGATTTTAGGCTATCTGTGCCCCTGAAGGGAGTTCTGGTTCCCAGTTCCTAATTACATATTACAAATGAGCACCTTACGTAGACTCGTCATATGAGAGTATCACAGACACTAATCTCCTTCGATGAATGGCTTTGGAACTGGACCTATGGATTCTCATGGTGGAAATGGATCATATCTGTTTCCCAGTTTCAGGCCACCTCCTAAATAATCTTAGGGTCCCCATTCTTGAGAGGAGGCTGTTAAAAACTCTTTGAAGATCACTGACGACAGGCCCCTCCCTAATGGACTCTATTTCTGCCCCTGGGTGGAGACCTGGCATTCTAATCTGCCTTAGAGGTTACAGCATTACATATGGTTGTCTTCTCACTTTATGTTTAATCCATCTGGGCCTGTCAATCAGCTGGCCAGGAGCTCAACCCTCAGGAAAGCCGCCTTGCTCCAGAGATGGGAAGAATAATTACCCTCTTAATGAGGTAATGCACTTCTCCTTCCTGGGAACACCAGCCTTGTAAGGCTTCTGTCAAGAAGCACAGCAGAACCTCCCCACTTTTCTGCATCCTAAATCAGAAAGGCGTGACTTTCTTTTCCTTCCTTCTTTCTTTTCTTTTTTTTAAAAAAGATTTATTTATTTATATGTAAGTACACTGTAGCTGTCTTCAGACACTTTTTCTTCTCTCTCCAGCCCAGCTTGCTCCTGCCCTGCTTGCTGTAGAGAGCATCAGATCTCATTAAGGATGGTTGTGAGCCACCATGTGTTTGCTGGGATTTGAACTCAGAACTTTTGGAAGAGTAGTCAGTGCTCATAACCGCTGAGCTATGTCTCTAGCTCCCATTTTCCTCCTTCCTATCACTTTCCTAAGCACACTCTGGGCTTCCTCGCTCACCTAAACCAGGTATCCAATGTGGCTGCCTCTAAACCAGGTATCCAATGTGGCTGCCTACAAAGTATAGGACTTCCTCTCTCTTAGAAGACTTCCAGTTTCCTGCCCTGTTGTTTTTCTCTTAAATGCTAATAAAAATGTCTGTGAACTTCCTTCTGAGTCTATTTTTAAACTATTTTGTGAAAGAGAGTAAGAACCCAAAGAGGGGACTGCAATTTCTTTAATATATGATGCCCACTATGGGACTCCCTAAGGTTTCTGCTCAGAGGAAGACTGGCTTGTAGAGACCACAGTGGCTGAGGGGCGTGGCCAGGGACTGCTTAGTGGGAGCCACTGAGGCTGGGCCAGGTAGACTCAGCTAGCAGGTACTGTGGAGGTAGGAAGTAGAATGAGGAGGTTAATTTTGAACATAGGAAGGGTTCAGATTTCCTAAATTTGGGGTTATTCGACTGTGCTGTTCTGCTTTTGTTTTGCTTTCCAGCATAGACTATCTCCATAACAAATTAGTCTTTCTTTCTTCTTTCTTTCTTTTTTTAAAGCCTAATTTCCATGATTTCACCATATGGAAACTGACTTTTAAAAAGAACTTGCTCCATTGAGCAAGCTTGGTACATTTTTCAAATGTTTCATGACATTAACAACTCTATTTCTCAATTAGCAAAGGGAATAAAGTTGATTATGCATATCCATGGGGTGACAATTTACATCTGATTAGCAGCACTAAGATAATCATTAAAAGGTCACTATAAATAAATTTTACTTCTTTTGTTCTCAGAAAGCCCAGTCAGTCACTGAGGTCCCAGCTTCCCTCTGCTCCCCAAGGTTGATACAATCCTATTTTTAATATGGTACCTCAGCTTCTATTACACAATCAAACCTGTGGAACATAAAGCTTAGTCAGTTGCCATTTTGGTTGGTTTGTTTTTTCCCCTGTTCTTCTGATACCCATCTGTTTTAGTGAGAACAACTAATGAATCACAGACATAAAACAAGAGACACGCTCAGACTTGCAGCTCATCCTGATGACCCATTCCTGGATTTTTTCTTAAGCCCAGAAGGCCATCTCACCTCCTGTGTTCTGAAACTGACTAGCCACCGGATACAAATCAATTCATTTTATGCTCTGTGGAATCAGAATAGAAGCTAACCTTTGTGGGGAGCAAAGAAAAGTGAATGAAGAAAATCCTGAGTGAAAGTGGGCTGTTGATGTGGGCATGACCATGGCGAGAATCCCATAGCCTCACACTCAGAGGGATGGCAACACCATCCTCCAGGGACCAAATGTGTTGACACTGAGTCCAGATAATGTCTACCATTGCTTCTTCCTCCCAGATCTTACAGCCTGAAGATTGTTTCCTTGCAAAGTCTGTTGCTGAGATTAGCTGAACCTGTCTTCTTGATCCAGCTGTATTCTTGTTTACCTGTCTCCTTGTTGTCCTGTCTATAATAACCTTGCCTTCCGTTTTCAGCTGTATGCAATAACTCCGCCTCTCTGTATAATACGCACACTGAGTTTGCAGAGGCTGAGATTTCTCCATTACCCAGACCACTCAGTCCCAGCTTTCTAACTGTGTGTGCATCTGTCTATCTTTTCTTCATTCCCTCCTTGCCTCAGCGAGTCCATCCTGGAGCCATGCAAAATGCAACAAACTGGCTTGTGCGTGAGAATGATTCAGATAAGGGCGTGTATGGTATTAGTTCTGAGGGGCAGTCCTTAGGACGGGCTTCTTTGCCATGGCTGTAGTTAAGTTAAAATGGTAATAACCCTTCCAGTCGTATGGTCTTTTCAATTTGTGCATATGTAGACAGGTTTTGGGTGTGTGTGTGTGTGTGTGTGTATGTATGTTTGTGTATGTGTGTTTTAAATAGCAGCAGCTGTTGATAATGACTTTTGATATAAATATTAGAATTCTGAGGCAGTGTAGAGACAGAAGGCAGAAGAGAGCAGAGTCTGGCCTTCAATAGTTTATTAGTTAATAGTTTATTAGCACACACAGTGATGGGCAGCCTCTCTCCTGTGGGAAATTGAGCAGTTTGCCAGGGAAACAAGTTTGCTGGGACCCTTTAGGGTGGGGCTCAGGGCTCTGGAATAATGAAACTATTATAGCTGTAGGAGGCTATAAGTCCTCTTGTCCATCTTTCCTGACATTGTTTGCTCAAGGCGATACAGGGTATGTTGGGAGAGAGGCTGTCGTAACATTTTTCTTTTTGTAGTGACCTATAACCAAATAACTGGTGAAAGGTTGAATGAGGTCAACTGCGATCTCATAGGAATCCTGTCTTATAACCAAGGCACTTTGTAAGTATATACATGCTGGGGTGGTTTGAATATGGTTGGCCCAGCGAGTGGCAGTCTTAGGAGATATGGCCCTGTTGGAGGAAGTATGTCACTGTAGGGGTGGGCTTTGAGACCCTCAAAGGAAGCCAGTGTTCTGTTTGTCTTCAGAAATCTCTGCTCCTCCAGCTCCATGCCTGCCTGCACACTGCCATGCTTCCTGCCATGATGATAGTGGACTGAACCTCAGAACCAGTAAGCCAGCCCCAATTAAATGTTGTCCTTTATAAGAGTTGCTATGGTCATGGTGTCTGTTCACAGTAATCAAAACTCAAACTAAGACGTTTGCTCTTTGTAAAAACAATCATACAACTTCAAGGGTGTGATGGAAGAAAGGTTTGAAGAAAGAGTTCTCATTCCCACTGCTTAGAGATAATAATATACATTTTGCTAAATATCCTCCTAAGAATTTTTGCCTTGGTTTTCTTACTCTTCAGAGCACATAAGCATACTTATTTTAAAGTAGAACTATATTATTTTAGCCCAAATTTTGAAAAAAAAATAGATTTATGGGCATATGATATTACTACTAAATAACATGATTAGGCTCACTGTTCAAAGGGCTACTGTAATTTGTTGGCTCCCTGTTGATTTAAGTTGTTTACTAGGCTGAATTAGGATAAAAATTCTTAGCACTGGTAAACTCTTTTTGTGAGATTTTTCACTTCACTGTTTTTAGCAGTGGGGTTAGCAGTGCTCACTTTGCCTTGCCTTCTTTAACTCACCAGTATTTTTCAATCCTTATTTCCCTGCCCAATATCATTGAAAATGCGAATTTATTTTATTTTGAAGTTTAAACACTTTGGGTCCATTTGGGGGCATTTGTGTGCTTTTCTTGTCATTTGGTTTGTCTTTCCTAGCAGCGGGTTTTAGAGTTTTACAGGAGCTCTTTACATACTAGAGAGATTAGCTCTCCATCAATTAACTGAAAATAAATTAGGTACTAGGCAAGGTGCCAAATATGCATTCTGCTATTGATTACTGTCTTTTCACTTGGACTTAAAACCTTCCCTCCATTGAAGGGGTAGTTATTCAAACGTATCAATTTATAGCATCAGAGTGAAAAATCATTCCTGGGAAAAATCTTGTTACCCCAAGATTATAGAAATTGTCTCTTACATTTTATTTTAGTTCTGTGGTTATTTAACTATTTGGCATGAATTTGGGAGGGACATAGTTGGTAAGGATCATTAATCGATTTCTATATTCTGATCCTAACACTATCATTTTAATCCACAGTTTCTCCACTTTCATCATGCAATGTCCCCATGGGTCCTTGGATCTAATCCCGCTTCCTCCATTTCATTCCTTAGCTCTCTATCACCATTGGCTTATTCAGAGATACACAGGTAGATAATCAAACAGGAATATTAGCATTGGCTCGTACAGCTACTCAAAGTGTCGAGGGTCCTGCGAGTATGACTTGCCTCTGGGAGGCAACTGTGAATGATCTGTTGGCGAATGTAGCAGGTCAGAGTGCTTCAGATAGTATGCGTATGTGGTGGGGGTGCGTGATGAGGAAGTGTGAGCCTTGAAGTCTTAGAAATAAGAGCTGCCTCGTGCGTGTGCGTGCGCGTACATGTGCATGTGCGTGTGTGCCTGTGTGTGTGTGTGTGTGTTGCAGTAATATAATGCACAACAAAAAGTTGCACTGAGTTTGCTTGTATGGTCTTTGAAGGGTTTCTCCTGTTACATAATTAATGTAGATTTAGTCTGAGACAGTATGGTGTGTTTCAAACAGACTTGAGATGATGCCTGATTTGTGATATAGATAGGACTCAGGGTTTTTTTCATTGGAGATGAATTGGAAGGATTTTAGAAGAATGACCTACTCAGGATTAGAAGTTTCTGTAGCAACGTTATAGGGACCTGAACTAAGATAGGATTAACAAAAGAACAGCAGTAGATGAGAGATGTCTGGTGACCATTTCCAAAGACTGATGAACAACACAAAATGGTTAATGTCTTCAGTTCCCTAGACGGGGAGATGGAAATGTCTTGTGAAGAGCGAGTCTGGTCACCTTGACTCCTGCACTTCAGGGAGTGACAGCTATGAAAGACATGACTAAACAAAGTTGATGGGTTTTTAGCCCAGGTGCCAACCAAGGCATTAGATTTAATGTTCAAATCGAGAATCCCACACACACTCGTTCCTTTGACCAAATCCCCAGGCAGTGTACACAGCACCTTTTCCAGTCCTGCCCTGTAAAACACTAGCTGACAGATTCCAGGCTGTTCCTCAAATTATTTACCGTAGGAGGGTGGGGCAACTATGGTTTACCTGTTCCATGCATTATCTGTATCCTCAACAGGCTTCTTGATGTACTTTGCAGATGAAATTTGAAGCTTGCAGACCTTGAATAAAAAAAAACCCTGTAAAAGTTGTAATAAGAAAGAGTTCTTGGATGGAGCTGATGGAAAAATCTCATTTCAGAAGCCAAGGCACATATGTAACTAACTTTCCAAAGGTTGTCTTTGGTTACATGTATCTCAAATAGAATGAAGAGTTAATTTTGCTGAGACGCTGTCTCCAGTTGTTAAATTCATACCTGATATGAGTTATGATCTGGAAAGGAGGAAAGGAATAATCTAGCATGTGTGACTGTGTCACTTAGAGAGGAAATGGCAGTGTCGATGCTCTCTTCATTTTCTATTTCTTGAATTTCTTGGTTGTTTGGAGCCAGGCTTATCAATACACATGATCAGATTTCAAACTGGCAACAGTTTTTCAGTTTTACTCTCCTTACAATCTGTGTACCTTTGGGGCTGATTCTTTTTAAAAACATGCTTGCCTCTTTTTCTCAATCTTATTTATAAGCAAGACTGACTATTATTCTGCCAAAACGGATATTCTTGAGGTAGAATTCTCAGAATCACCTTTGTACCTCAAAATCCTCGTGCCCTCAAGAGAGAGCAGAGGCTGGATTGATGTACGCTACTCTCATGTTTGATGGTCCTATGTGCCAAGGAGATCATGGGTTCTTATCTTTCTAGCTGAGGCCTATTGTGTACAAGAGCCGAAAGGAGACCAGGGATGCCCTATACATCACCCTGGGCCACAGACTCATATCTATTCTGTAAAAATGGAGCAGGGCTTGAAATGCCACAGGAGCTAGCATCTTTTCTTCAGTCTTCTCACCTCAAATAGGTTTACGTTGAAAGGAAGAGGTAAAGGCTGAGAAAAGAAGAGAGCATGGAGACCCACATAAGAATGGAAGCAAAACAGAAATGCATGTTGGTAAAGAATTCTGTAAGTCCTGAGTTATGTGTATACAGAGACAGCACACATTCACCATCAAGTTAATATGTTTATATCTGTAAGGTCATATAGAATTTTGATGTAGTATATATAGTTTATCTCTGTAGGTTGATTTATGGACATAAAAATGAGTGGAAAAAATGAATACAATGATACATAGCCCTGAAGCAGTCCATTTGCATGAGAATGAAAAGCTGCTTTTTGGAGCAGTTGATTTTGCCATTTTCTCTTAAATGAAATTTGTCTTCATTTTTCATCCAAATATTGGAAGTACCCAACATGTGTCAGCTTCTCAGAGAAGGACTAGATGTTTAATGATTAAATTTGTACTAATTCCTAGATCTGCCTACTAAGCATCTTGGACAATACCCTCGTATTGTTTTAATTATTATTCTGATTTTCTGCATCCTCTTTTTAATCTCAGTTTACTTTTCAACTTTCAAGTTCTAAACTGGGTCTCCTAAGCTGGGTCTCTTGAATTCTTCATTGTCACCTGAATTGTTTTTATTCATTGTCTTAGTTACTTTTTCATTACTGTGATGAAACACCATGTCCAAGACAAATTATGAAAGAAAGTGTTTAATTTGGGCTTATGATTTCAATGGGTTAGAATCCAAGATGGCAAAACAACAGCTTGGCAGCAGAAACAGCTGAGAAACTCAAATCTTAATCAGCATGTGTGAGGCCGAAAGATAGTGGTAATGGCTTTGAAACCTCAAATCCTACCTCCAGTGACACACATCCTCAATAAAGCCACACCTCCTAATCCTTCCCAAACAGGTCCACTAGCTGGAGACCAAGTATTCAAATATATGAGCCTGTGAGAGCCATTCTCCTTCAAACCATCACATTTATTCATGCCTTCCTGGTTTTGGAATGTATTTTTTTACTCATGCTCTAAGCACTACCAGCTGCCCATTCAGATATACTCTACTCTGTTTCAGAAGCACAGTTAACACTGTTGTTTCCTAGCTTCCCCTGCAATGGGGTGTGGCCATATGTATAAAAGTTCTCTGTAAAATCTTCTACAACTGCTTCTGGTTTGCTTTCTTCCGTCTTTTGAATGGAATGGATGCTCCCATTTAACAAGCTCCTGAAACGATTGTCCTCCTTTTCCTTATCTGAATTCTCTGAATAACTATGTAGGAATAGATTTAAATGCATTACTAAAGTCACCGAGTCTTGCTGATTTGCAAATATAACTTAAGACTATTATGCTGGCTAATTTCTTGTTAAACTTGACACAAGCTAGGGTCAACTGGAAAAGGAAACCCGAGTTGAGACAATGCCTGCATCAGATTGCTGTGTAGACAAGTTTTTAGGAGGATTTCTTGACTAGTGTTTGATCTGGGGGCTCAGCCCACTGTGGGCCATGGTACCCCTTGGTCTGTATAACAAAGCAGGCTGAGCAAGCCATGTAGAACAAGTCAGTAAGCAGCACACTACTCCATAGCCTCTGCTTCAGTTCCTGCCTCCAGATTCCTACCTTGAGTTCTTACTTTGACTCCCTTTCATGATAGGCTATGATCAGGAAAGACTTGGAATCCAGATGAACCCTTTTCTCACTAACATTGCTTTTGGTTATGGTGGTTTTTTCGTAACAATAGAAGAAAAACTGGGACAACCCCCTTATGACTACTGCAAATTACCTAGAGACTCTTTTTCTCTGAAAGCAAGATTAAAATGCCTGTTCATGCAACATGCCTCAAGTGACGCTCTTCATGTGTCTTGAACTGGGGTGTGTCTGAGCTGACAGAGCCTCCTTCCTCCACCGTGTTGTCCTAGAAGTGGTAGCTGTGGCCATACAGATGTCCAGGCTCCAGACTGGGAGCTGTGCGTTGCTGTTCTGGCTGCCACATCATTCGCTGAACCTGGAAGTTGACATGTGCCAGCCTTGGAACAAAATCAGCCTCATGGCTCCCCCCTCTTCTTCTTCTTCTTTTTTTTTTTCACCAGAACAGAAGTCTTTCATTTGTGTTTTGTTTTTTCTTTTTAAATATCCACTTTCTAATTAACAACAGAAGAGCCAAGTAATAGTTCTAGAAATCATACACTGACAAGACTTAACCATCTCTTACCTGATCCTACTTAGAAAGTGTGTTCCCAACCTTCATCTAGTCAGTTGCTAGAGTTTGTGAAGGCTGTCTTCTAACTATTGTCTTGAACTCGTTGACATCTTTGTATTTCCAGTCTGACCTTTAGTACCCCATTTGGAGTGTGGAGATAGCACCCTACTTGGCCCCCAGTGTATCTAGTCCCACAACCTTGCAATCTTGCTCTCAATTTGGTGGCCAAAATAATCCTGCCCCAAGGAGAACTTTGAGAGTCTTCTTGTTACCATAATTATAGAGCACCTAAGACCACATATCTTTATGTACAAACCAAATGTCTCCCATCTCTCTGAAAATCCATGACAAATATAACCATCTTGAGTAACTGCCCCAATGCATTTTCTTTGCCCTTAGGATAGCAGAAGACTGAGCTCACTCTTTACTTAACCTCTCCTTTTTCTTAACTGTCTACCATTATGTTTATAATATACTGTGCTCTCTAGGTCTCCTCTCGCCTCTCATATTATGATTATTATTACTAATTTATTTATTCCATGTTTTTGTTTTTAAGACAAGGTTTCTCTGTGTATCCCTGGCTGTCCTGGAACTCTCTCTATAGACCAGGCTGGCCTCGAACTCAGAGATCTACCTGCCTCTGCCTCCTGAGTGTTGGTATTAAGGACAAGTGCCACCACCTCTGGCTTCCTTCTCTCATATTCTTAATTGGGTAGCCTCACACACCCTTCTAGGTCAAAACCTAACTCCCACTTTGTCTAGGAGGCCCTTCCTTCCCTCTGCTCAGATTGTCTCCTTCTTCTGTGCCCTTCAGCTTCCTGATTTACTGTAGCTACTATTCTTCATTCATCTTATAATTTGTCTGTCTCTTCTTCTCCCTTCCTGCCAACCATAACTTCCACAAGAATCAGAACCATGTCCGCCTGGGGTCTTTCCTGCTCTCTAGTATCCATCATACTTGAAGCACAGCAGGTCATGGGCATTACCATGGAGGGCATAGCTATTCACATTTCCTGCCCCATTCACCAAAGCTTGTTAAAGTAAACCCCATTATTTAAATTACTTAAATCTAAGGAAGACAAATCATAAACCTAGCTGGCTCGATGGGTAAATGAGATGTATAAAATAAGAAGCGAAGGAAAGTGTAAGGTAGATAGACGTATATATACGTGTAACCATTCATGAAACATAGCCATTAAGTACCCAAACAACCCGAATACCTAGTCTTCCAGACAAACAGTGATTCTCCCCAAGTCTAGCAGTGTCAAACCTTCTCCAGTCATAAAGCACAGAGGAAAAAGACCTCTTTTTTTTGCCATAAAGAGAGCCCCAGGGCAAATCTGTCCTTTACTCACGCTTCCATGCAGTCTTTCATTTGTTTGTTTAATAAATATTTGTTAAGTGTGATCCAGATGCTTGGAATAGAACTGTGAAGGGGAAAGGAGCTATTATGTTAGTGGGAGAGCAGACACCTAAAATCTAATTATAGAACAATAGAGTAAGCGCTGTAATTAGCAATTTGTAAAAAGTAGTCTGGGAGCACACCGAGGGAAGCAAATTCTGCCCTCACCTGCTTCTGGCAAGATGAAAATGGAAATGCATGCACACGTTTTTGTGGCAAGCACAGGCGGTGGGTAAGGTTACCCCTGTTGTGTGTCTGTTTTGGCTAAATAATTTCTCATAGATGGTATGTTGTTTTTTTCATATGAATTTGCTTGGCAGATGGAGTAACTAATTGCTTTTGGGCTAGAAGCAGTGGAATTTCTTAGACATTCTTGGATGAGTCATGAGAAGACAGACATTGTTCCCATGATGTCACCCCTCTCCCCAAACTTCCCAGGAGACACATAAGAGAACTCAGTTCCTGGGCACGGACTCTGTGAAATAGCTGAATGGAGATGAATCACATTTGAATAAGCATTGTGCCACATGAGCATGGCACATGTCTGTAAGGGAACTTTGTTAATCAAAAGAGTCACATGACTGAGGACTAACCCCAAACATGTATATGGTTCAACATTAGAACCTCCTTTTACCTCATTAAGCAAAATAACAGAAATGAGCTAACTGACTTTTGAGACATAAGTCATTTTTTTAAACTTCCATTTCTTTTTCTTTTCTATTCAGGTGTGTGTGTCACGCGAACGTGAACATGCCTTTGTAATTGTGTTCACATGTGTACAGATGGATGTGCTCTTGTAGATATGCATGAGAAAGCCAGAGTGTATCTCAATGTGCCCTGAGCTTGCAGATTCAGCTAGTCTCTGGAGCCAGCTTGCACCAGAGGTCTCCTGTTTTTGCTTCTTGAAGCTGGGATTATAGGTGAGCTGCTCTACCCATCTGGCTTTTTAAGTCGATTCTGGGACCTGAACTTGGGTCTTCACACTTGTATTACAGGCTCTTTATCCGTTGAGCCATTTCCCAGCTTCCACTCCTTAGAACTTTCACTTCTTTCCTCCTCCATTTAAATTTCTTGGAAGTAGCCTAACTCTGGTTGAAAATTTCTTTGGACACTGATAAGCGGAAATAATTGGTAGTTTGCGTTTATACCCCATCTCTACCATTTACCTGGAGAAACTAGAGTAAACTACTTTACTCAAAGTTCACTAAACTTTGATCTCCTCATCGTAAAATTAATCAACTATTACATTAGTTACTTTTCTGGTCCTTGTGACACAACACATACATAGCAAAGCTGTGTATTTGAGCTCACATTTCCACAGGAAACAGTCATGGTGGAAAGGGAATGGTGGCTAGTGAATTCTATCCACAGTGCAGGGACCTGGAGTGCATTCTGTGCAGTCTTGGTGGGTTAGGAAGCAGAGCACTCTGGATTGTAATTACAGGTGGGTGTGACTCTCAAAGGCATGTCTCTAATGACCTAAGTGTGCCAGCTAGGCACCATATCACAAAGGCTACACAACCTCTCCACACAGCTCTGGGTTAGGTTCTTAAAACATGAACCCTTAGCGGACAGTTCTCATTAAAACCATTTATCTCCAAAGGCTATTTTGAGGATGACGTGAGCTAGTGTGAATGAATAAAGTTCTGAAATATTTCAAGACCTTCTAGGGTTATCTTTTGTCACAAAGCCTTAATAGCCAAGCCTTGCTTTGATTCCTTCCCTGATTAGAAGATAATTTTTTCTTTGTCATTTCAACCACACAGAAACAAAACTACAAAAGAATATACTGGAGACCCACACTAGGAAAGGTAGAGATCTACCTTTCTTAGAAACTTAGTTGATTTGTTTCTTAGTTTATGTTGGCTGACACTTCATTTGTAACTAAGATTTCTGTTGGTGTTGGTGTTGGTGGTGTTGGTGGTGGTGGGGGTGTGTGTGTGTGTACATGCATATGATGTATAGATTCTCTAAAAGATTGAGACAACTGTCTTGACTCTTCAGCAGGGCCTATATGATAGGTGATAGGCCAGGCCAATGCTTGAAGAACATATCTCTCCCTCTTCAAAGTGTCCTGGAGGCAACCATGGCTGAGCTCAGAGTAAAGCTCACAATCTTAAAGTCAGAAGGAAACAGCTAGAATCACAGATGCCCACAATGCACTAATATGGACCCATCCACCAGCACCTTAGTAAATATCCATCTGCCATCACCTAATGCCTTTCTTCCAGAATTTCCTTTTGAATTAAAGCCTTCCATAGAGTCCCAGCTAGCAGGTAGAGTGACTCATTTCTCCATCATGTAAGCCATTAGCTGATTACTGCTCTGGACCTAGAATACCTTGCTCTAGGGGTAGCAGCAAGAAGTCCAAATGACTCTCAGCCATGTGACATTGGTCACCTGGGTTCCCCAGAGAACCCACACTTAGCTCTCAGTTCTGACGAGTCCTGCTGGGAGACCTCATTAGCATCACAAAGCCACTCCCTTCCTCTACCTTCCTGGCAGTCCACCTTCCCAAAGGAAAAGGGAACAGTGGAAGAGGAGGTGATTTGCAATTACCAGGAAGTCAAACTTCTGGTAGAAAATGCAGATTGACTAGACCTGGATGGGAAATAAGCAGAGACACAGTGTGGGAAATGTCATCTGAGTGAACTTGAAATGTGAGGCAGGCTCCTTGGCACCAAGTCCCGTTTAAAGCAAACACTGGAGAAAATGACCTTGGAGATTCTGGGAAATTGAAGAAGAGCAACATGATTTACACAATGAGGCTTCAAAGGAGAGAAATGCTTAAAGAACAGTCATTTCTAAAATGCCATAAAGAGAAATTCTGGATGCTGTTTCTTTGAAAACTATTTCAAAGCTCAAATACTTATATATATGTTATTTAACTGTGATCATGAATTGTTGCTGTTGTGCTGTGTACAATGTTGCATTGTAATTAGGCAAAACAGATCATTTCCCCCAACCCACTGTGACTGAATGGAGCTGCAGTGCATGCAGCAGTATTGACTTATTTAGCTCTAATCCCTTCTCTCTGAGGAGGTCATATCATCTGGTGTGCTAGATGCAAACCTGGGAATTCAGTTGCTTCTAAAGATTGCCTGTTTTCAGGAGGGTGGCTGTCCTCAGAAGAGGTCCAGGGCCTCAATCACAGATAAAATGATTATCTCCCCAAGAATTGCTACCACTAGGGTGGATTAGCAGTGCTAGTGGGACTGAGGATGCTGGTTTCAAGGCCATTTTGCTTACCACTCATGACTACTCAGAAGGTCATCAAGATGTGCTGCGTGATATATGATCACGTGAGAGGGAGGCTTCCTGAGAATCAGTTTTTTTGTTTGTTTGTTTGTTTAACCATTCTTAATTTGTATACATTCTTCTTTCCCTTTGATTCTTTAGTTTTGGTGTCCTATCAGGTAGAACTGGAAAAGTCCTTTCTTTCTGGTTACTTTGGTTCCTCCGAGTTGAGTCTTAAAGAAATCCAGGACAGATAGCTGAGGTGCCTATTTAACATACCAAAGCAGATCCTTGCCAGTCTCTCTCAGCATCACCAATACCTGTTAGGGTCCTGGCTCTACTAAGCACTTCTCACCCTGCCCTCTACCCTCAACCTTTCCAGACCCTGAGATTCACTGCCCTTCCCCCAAATTCTCTGCTTCCTATATGACCTCAGCCATGGTCAGTGGCTCCTCTTTCCTCTCTTTTCTCTCCCCTCTCTACCCTTCCCTCTCCCTATGGCCTGGTTCATTCTATTGGCCTGATTCAGTCTGGACCCTTCCAGATGCCTTTGGCTGTTCTCTCCCTCATACCTACACTAAACCTTCTCCTTACCCACACCCGAGAGCAGCCATGTCCCCATTTTTCATTTACTCAGTAACAGAGATACAGTCATCAAACACACAAGAGTCAAGAACCCTACATTTCCTGACTGCTCTTATCAGTCATTAAAGCATTGCTTCTCAAAGAACTTCAGATGCAAGAAGACAGCTGCATCAATAACTAGAACTTAAGATACAAAAAGATAGACATGTTCAGGTGAAAGAAATATAGTTCCTGGTGAGAACTTTATGGAGTAGGTGACATTTAAAGTGCCCACCCTGTACCATCATCCAGGTTTTTGCAAGTGAGGTTGGTTCCTTCCTGCCTAAATATGTGTCTTCATCATTGGCTTGAGGGTCATCTCTGGGGAGACAAAAGAAGAGCTCTTTGTCCTCAGTGTTTTGTGACAGGCTTCAATGATTGACACAGAGTGGGAATCTCACAAATATTCATTGATTTCGTTTTGTGCCACAAGCAGGACATTGACTGTTTTTTTTTTTTTTTCTAATACGAAGTGAACAGTGAGACGATGCTACAGTCAAAACGTTCAACTCTGTAGAAAAGCAAAAGGTTGTCTTTATCTAGTAGCCCTGTCTAATCTTTGAAGAAGTTATTGTTTGCTGCTTCATCCTGAGATGAAGGGGAATCTCTCAGGAAAACAACTGAAGTTGGTCTATTTTGCAATCCCAGTGACTCTTCCCTGGTTCTATTGTCTTTGACTATTGGTTTTGCATCTAATTATGACGGGCTGAACTGAACTCAAAAATAGCCAGCACCATTAGTATAGTGAGCTCAGGTGAGACTAGTAGTCAGGGGATTCCAGGGCCTCTCTTTTTACAGCTGGTTTTTACCCAGGCCTGCTTTTGTCACCAGGGAAACACAGTAGGGCAGTCCCTCTGGATTCTTCCCTTTCTTCCCAACCCCAGATTCACCAGCTATAGGTTATCCCAAGGCTATTGTAAGGCTTGTGGCTCTCAGAGGTCTTCTGACTTTGCACAGTATCCCCAAGACTAGATACCTACAAGAACTTCAGAGTTTACATAGCAGCAAGCTATCAGAGGAAGCTCTGCCCCAAAGTGTCTGCCACTGGCACTGGCCTTGTTTGCTAATTTATTGCTAATAATTCCAAAGATGAAGGCCAAGGTCCCTATTTGAGTTGATGTCCCACATTCTCCCGCTGTAATTAAGTTTGTTTTACTAGCTAATAATTCTATTCTATTAAAAAGCCAGGCTTTATTTTATAAGCATGGCAACTAGCCATTACATGAAAAGTTCTCCATGGGCCCAAAGCAGAACATGTAAAATGCCATTTCAAGTACCAAGTTCTTTTCTAATGCTTCTTGTTTTCTGTTATGGAATTTTGGAAGTAGCTTAAATCTAATTGGTTCCCTCAGGATCTCAACTCCTGTTACATTTACAGAGCATTTTTTTTCCCTATAGGCATCTGGAGAGAATGAGTTGCTGCTTCTGGCTTATTATTATTATTTTATCATCATCATCATCATCATCATCATCATCACCATCATCACCATCACCAATTATTATCGTTATTAATCATGTCTTAGGAGCTATGAAAGGTTGGCTCAACTCTTCAAACTTTGAATGTTTGCCTTTTCCTCCTGTTTTGGAAAGTATTCTGCTTTTCCTAATGGTGAATTTCATGCAAGAACAATATCACTGTCCTAGCTACCCTGTCTATTTGACACAGCCTAGAACTTCTGAGAAGGCAGTTCTAGCTGAGGGATTGCCTGGTCACACATTGCCCAATAGGCTGGTCTGTGGGTTTTTATCTTTAGTGTTAATTGATATAATAATGCTCAGTCCACTGTGAGCAGCACTATTCCCTTGGTAGGTGATCTTAGGCTGTATAAGAGAGCCAGTTAAGTATGAACCTGGGGAATCTAGTGAGTTGCATTCTCCATGGTTTCTATTTCAAGTTTCTGCTTGAGTTTCTGCCCTGGCTTCCCTCAGCAAGGAACTATAGCCTGGAAGTGTCAGCCTGTCCTCTCCTCCCCTAAGTTGCTTTTGGTCATGGCGTTTGTCTCATGAAACTAGAACAATCTATAGTTGCAACTACCCCAGGTAGCTGGACTGTGTCAGCTCCAAAAGAAAGATAAAGACAATCAGATCCAATCAGATAAAGAGTAGAGCTGTCTGGAGAACACACATCAAGTGTGGCTCTGATAAGCCAGCTTCATGTATGTTCAGACTGTGCAAAGCATACACCTATTTAGACCAAGACCATGGAACTAAAGTATTTTTAGTGGCCCAGATTCCTATGTTCCTGCTGCATAAGCTAGTGTGGGAACATAGCCAGAGGCTGTCCCTTCGTTACAGTCAGTTCATACATTTCAAGCTTCACATGGAGAAGCAGATACACCAGTCGTGATCCCAGGGAAAGGGAATGGGGAGGGTTGGAGCAAGCAGAGTGTCTGCTTACTTTTTGCTTCTAAATGTTTGCTCTAGATTCTTATCTTTGGGGCTCTAATATAACAACAGGAAAACATATCTACAAGGTCTGTTTTGCATCCATGACTAAAAGGCTCTGGCTTCAGAGCTTTTATTTTCCATGTGGCACAGAGCACTTAGTGGAAGGAAGCATGGCTACAATGGTGGCCATGCACTGGTTTGCCAAGCATGCTGTGCAGGGACCTTTAGGGACTCAATTTGATGACTGGCTGACCAGTGCAGTGGGCTGGTGTTGGCTGCTGGGGTAGAAACAGCATTGGCAGCAATGGGAAACTCATTTCTCCTTTGGAAAATCATGCTTCAAAGTCTGTTTTAGGAGACCTGTATCTTAAACTATTACATACTTCCTGTCCTAAGCATAGACTGAAAGAGCAGCATTGAGTTAAAAACTATCTTTTTTATTAAAGGTCTCCTGATTTTGAGTGAGTGTGTGTGTGGTGTATGTGTGTGCGCTTGTGCACGCACGTGAACATGCATGCACATTATAATCCAAGTAGAAGGTCTACTTATAATTGCAATCTGGTGTCCTATTATTGGGTGGGCAGGACTTGTCCAAGCATAGAAAAACTTAATTTCAGGCTTAGCCAGCAATGAAGTTAATAATAAAACATATTTATTGAATTTAAAACAGCAAGATTCTTCCTAATTCATTTAAAACTATTTCCAAACATTTTTCTTCCCAAGAGAAAAATTTATGTATCATCCAAATGGGAGAAAAGCCAGGCAGACTGGTGCATTCCCCTTGTCCTGCGGGAGACTGTACAGGATGGACGGGTCTAGCTTCTGCTTTGTTTGTACCATTGTACAACTGTGGGACCAGGGCAGGTCTGTGTGTCGCTGTTTTAATTTTTTTTCATGGATAAAGTAAGAGAATTAGATCTGGCGAGCTCTGAGGGCCTTTCTACATCTGACATTTTATTAAAATGAACGTGTAAACAGCAGGAAGATAAACACAGGGAAAGGAAAGAAGTAAGCATGGGACTCTGAGGTTTGAGGAAAGCTGTTTTCTGAGAGAAGGTGTTAATTCCTCTCCCTTGCAAGTCTTCCCCAGCCTATCCCATGAAGTTTCCCTTCTGTGCCCCTACTCTCTCTTGTCTCCGGTGTTTTTTGCAATTCTCCCCCACTTCCACCTTACTGTCTTTTCCTGTCTCTAAGGTGTAGTTGGGGCCTTTCAGGATGATGGAGGAATTATTGATGAAACCTGAAATATACTTTTTACAGTTATTTTTATTCTATTTCCTAGGGTTTGTTCTTGCTAGTGTTTCAGAATTACTAATTATGAAAATGATTTATGTTAGTTTTTGGGTTGTACGTTTGTGATGATGATAATCATGATGGTGATACTCATGCCAAGGACTTCTCCCTAATATGCTCAGCAGTTGTTAATGCTACGAGTCAGATAATCCTCATGACAATACTGTAAGAAATTTACTCTATTCATAACCATATTACTATAAGGACACTGATTCAGGAAGGGTAAATAACTTGCCCAGGTTTTACACATAAGCATAGGAAAGCTAAGATTCAGTCTTAGGTAACCATTCTCAGATGCCAACGGCTGTTAGACACTAGGTCTTATTGCATTTCCGCTAAGGCAGGTGCGATGTATTTTATCCCTTTTCGGATACCCTTTGGAATTGGTGTAACACTCAAGGAAAGCATACTTTGTGCAGAATTGAACTAAACAGATACCACCCAATCCGGACGCTGTAGCAGAACATGGCTTCCTGATCAGGCTTTCCAGGTCTCAGATTTCTTGGGGGAGAGAATCTGTACCTATAGCACCCTCAGGTGCGCATGTGAGCAGGGACACATTTATGATCTGAAGGTGCCTACTTCCTTTATGTGTGAACTTAATGAATAAATTTCATCTGGCAGTTTTTAGTGTAACAAAAGGTTGGAGTTTAAGGAGGTCCCACTGAGTTTTGATGCAAGGACTACCCTGTCATTTGCACAGACGCACAGATGAGTTAATAAGCGAGCCAAGTGGAGATTGGCAGAACAGATGGCGCAGAAGGTCACTGGGAACCGGACTCAGTTATTAGAACAAAAGGAGCCTGTGAGGTTCTGTTTGCCTAAGTACTACTGACTTATTGTGGGCTACAGGAAGTTTTTCAATTATTAAGAGCATATGACACAGGAAAGAAAGATCAATATGTTTAGATTCCTAGCTCAATATTTCTACCTTATTGGAGATGTGTGTGTGTGTGTGTATGGGTGTGTGTGTGTTGTGAGAGAGACAGAGACAGAGAGAAAGAAAGACACACAGAGAGAAACAAAGAAATAAGAAAGCTAATTATTTTCATCTTTGTTGCCATGGTACAAAGTTAGTATCTTCCTGATGGGATAAATATCCAGTTTAGTGCATAAAATACATTGTTTATTCATTATACTTTTTCATACCATACCTATCTGATAGTCATATTCCCAGCAGTTCCACCATCTGGAACACACACACACACACACAGACACACACACACACACTTACTTACTTTCAGGGATAATTGAGCCCAGTTGCCTTACTTAGCAGATGAAGAAATACAGCCTCAAGCGACTAAGGGGCCTAACCAAGGATTAGGTAAAACTACAAATAGGAAACAGCAATTACACAATTTGTAGACTGTTTACTCTGTCCATACACTTTGTGACTATTTTTGAGAACTCTGTGTGTGTGTGTGTGTGTGTGTGTGTGTGAGGCTTCATGGAAAAGCAGACTGCCTTGGCAGAGAAGGTTTTGCGGAGCTCTTAGGAAAAACATGTCTGCCATGAGAAGCACCTAGGAATGTTCTTAGTTAATTCTTTGAAGATGGCAGTGCTGTGAACTTCCTTCCTGGGTCTTTTGATCCCCGGGGTGTGTGGGGGGAAACTGCTGACTGTGGAAGGAAATGATATGGGAGAACATAGCACAGGAATCTGCTAGCATTCAATTTGAACAAAACTAGTGGTTCTTTTTTTTAATTCAAGGAACGCCCACTTTTATTCCAGCTTCAGATCTAAGGTGATATTGATAGCCGCAAATCTGAAAATGGTCTTCTTTCTGCCTGTTGGTTTAATGTAGTACTCAGGAGAACAAAAGAACATCTTGAATGCTTTCAGTTATATTGGTGTCTAAAAATGTGAACTTCAGTTCTCTGAGGTGTTTACCCCACAGTCATTGTCATTCCCTGGACACCTGCTGTGAGTGACAGCAGATCTCTAGACCGTGAACAGACAAGTTTGATGTCAGTGCAGGGAAAACTGTCAGTGGGAATCAACTTGATGTTCGGCCATTAATTTTAAAATAGTGTTTTGTATATAGGAAATACCATGATCAAAGGGGTTGTTTTTGCAAGGGGTCATGGGAAATGTGAGAAAATAGGGGAAGATAAATAGCTTACATGAAATTCGGCCATCTAGACAGTGTGTTAAGTCTGGGACTTCATTTTTATCTGGCATAGTATTCAATATCATCTTCATTGCTTATGGGGACACTTGGAATCAGGAAGTGAGGTCATTTAGCCCTGATGACATAGCTGACAAGCAGCTAGGCCTCAGTCTAGATCTGAGATTTTTTAGCTCAGGATAGATTTTATATGTACCTGATGCCAGTAGCCTTTCATCTTCCAGTTGACACAGAGTGTATGGATTCATTGCTTTTCTTCAGGGCATGACAAAATGCCAACAAAGGCAGCGCAAGGAAGAAGAGTTTGTTTTGGCTCAAGTTTGAGGGTTTGAGGGTACAGCCCATTGTCTTAGCAGAGATCCTGTTTTATTACCTCGTCAGTTCTGAATTAGAGAAGTGCAGATGAGTGAAAACCATAGGATGTCTTCTCTACCCACGATGGCGGGGTTATGCCATGCAATACCTACAGTGAGTTGAAAAATATCTGAAGCCAAAAAAGCACTTCACATACCTACCCACTGAATATAGGTTAGTGACGGTGCCCCTCAGTGGATGGGCTGTTCACCCTGACAGTCTCCTCCCTGGCTGGGAGCCATGGTGTTCTACTGATGCTCAGGCCACACATTACTAGCCCCATAGGACACCAAAATGCACTGAACATCCAGGTACAAAACAGTGTATATTATTTGACTCCATTATATATTGAACCATTATAAATGAAAGATCATCTATTTACAAAGCAAGAACAAAACAGGTGAAGGGTGCACCCAGGAAAGCACAGACCCTCAACAAGATCATGGTTTTGAATACAGTTTCTGCCCCCATGGGGCACTGTACAATTTGTGCATTGTGAATCTCGCTTTCTCTATGTGTATCTAATAGTACTCATGCCTGCTTGTGAGAATGGAAAGACAAAGGAGGTAAACGGAGCTGTTGGCAAGAGAGTTAGTGTGTGTGACTTTACAGGTGCTTTGCACTATGTCCCAGTACTCCATAGTATCAAGTGTCACACGTAGGGTAACGGGACATTCAATATGGGCTCCAACTGTGAAGCCAAGAGAGAGACAGGGTACTGGAGGGAGGTGTTTTTCATTGTAAAGGGTGAGAATTTCTCTATTCATGACCACACAGCTCTTTCCATTGCCAGTGGTAGGTGCCTTTGCACCCTGAATACTTTTGTTCCCAACAAAGCTGTGAAGTCACTTTGAGATGCCCCATGGCGGTGATCCGGCTTCCATCTCAGATCCTCCTTTTTTGGTATCTGCTCTGCTTTCTTTCCACCGTTCCTGTTTGTGTGCTTGTTTGCTCTCCAGGCCTCTCAGCCACACCCTCTCTGAAGTGGCCTAACTACTTCCCAAGTATCAGACTCTTTAAAGTCGGATCCAGTGCTGGTCTGGGTTAGTTCCAGGTAACTGTCACTCTCACCTGCTGCTGCTCTGGCACTATCTTTGCCAATCCATCACTCTGCCAAAAGAAGAAAGAATTTTTTAATGTTGGAAGAAGGTAGAATTGGAAACACCGTGTGCCCCAGCGGTGTAGCAGTTTTTATAGGGCAGAATACAGGGAAATATGACCTGAATGGGGAATCTTGGCTTGAAATCCTAAGAGCAGTTTCAGAGGGTGGCCACCTGATGGTTTCTGTCATGTTAGGGCAAACACCAATCTCATAAAAGCATTTGGTTAAGACCATCAGTGGTAGAGGAGATTGAGTAACTCTCCTCATTTACATGAGAGCTACATGTTTAGCCCTGAAGAACGACTTTTCTAATCTGGGCTAGAGATCAGTGTGCAACTGGCCAGGCTTCTCAAATTCCTGTCCCCTGGGCCCTCTTCTTGGAGTCTTCTCAGTTCAGTTCTTGTGGGAATCAGTAACTGCTGTCCTTCTGTGGGGCTGTGATTATAATGAGGAGTTATTGGAAAATATGGGCAAAAAGCTGCGGAGAGAATCATACAAATCAGCAGGAAACAGACAACCCCCATACAGAGGGACAAAATGCAAGACTCCCAGGGCAGAGGTACACACCCCCTCAGCGTTTCCTCTCAGACTGCACAATGCCATAAGGTGGGCATCCTCAGAGCTTCCGAGAAACACCTAGCAGGTGAGAGATTGAAGGTTTTATTTAAAACCTGTCCATGTGGTGTGTGGACAAGACAGTAGACTCTCCACATTCCCCAGGCCTACCCCTCCCCCGATGTCTGCCTTCTTTAAAATGAACTGACCAAGCCTACACTACTAGCATGTTCAAGTTAAATGTCTCTCCTCTAAATATTACAGAGACCGTTGTTCTTTTCCTAAAATCTGTTCAAGTGGTTTTGTTTTTGTTTTTGTTTTCTAAGACCGAGTCTCTCTCTGTAACCCTGCTGTCCCAGACCTCACCATGTAGGACAGCCTGGCCTGGAGCTCACAGATCCTCTTGTCTCCATCTCCTAGATGGTGGAATTAAAGGTTTGTGCCACCACATCCAGCTTTATGTTCTGCGTTCTCTCTCTCTCTCTCTCTCTCTCTCTCTCTCTCTCTCTCTCTCTCTCTGCACACGTGCCGTACGTGTGTAAGCTGGGGGATGATCTTAGTTGCCCTTCAGATATTCCCTTTTGCTTTTGAGACAGAGTCTCTCAGAAGCCTGGAACTCACCAAGTAGACTGACTAGCTGGCCCCTGATCCCCAAGCATTCCTCTGAGGTCTGCTAAATTCTGAGATACCAAGGGCATACCACCACACCAAGCATGCCACCACACCAGGCATGCCACCACACCAGGCTTCCCACTCGGGCTCAGGGGATCCCAGTCAACTAAGGAAGCGTTTTAATGACTGTACCATCTCTCCAATCCTGTTTTTATTTCTCTTTCTGAGACAGGATCTTGCCATGTAGCCCTTGCTGGGCTAGAACTGTCGATGAGGACCAAGTTTGCCTGCCTCTGGTTCACAGTACTTACATAAAAGGAGTGTAGGCTTGTTCAGTTCCTCTAGTGTCCTCTGAGAAAATAATTGATAAGAATTCCAGGTGAGGGTGTATATTCAAATCCCATGAGGCCACTCCACTGAGTCCGGGTGTGTGTCCTTCCCCACGTGGATTTTCCATCCATGCATTCCCTGGAGGGCTTTGCATGAGCTTGCACAGTAGAAACCTGTTGTTGATAATTAAAATGTCTATTTAAAAATCTGTGTCACACTGCACCTTAATATTTGATTTTCTCTCTGTGAGGCTGGCTTTGGTGTTAATGATTTTTTCATTTTTCTCAGCCACATTTTATGGATTATTTAACTAGCATCTATGGCAGGCTGAGACAAAGGAAAGTGGCAGAGGAAGGTGGCAGCACAGCCCTCTCCAGCTCTCACCTCATGCTGGAAGGTCCTCACACCAAGAGCAGTGCCTGCAGGGCACCCTGAAAGAAATGCAGAGGTGTGTGGTGCATGGTGTCCTTGGTGAGCAAGGCTGGCCTCCTCCTTCTATATGCTGGCTGGCTGTGAAATCTTAGTAAGACTCTTCCCCAATTCAGCTCACCTCAAGTTCCGGGAGACAGCAATGAGGGCAGCTGTCCTTTCTCTCTATTCCTAGGAAAACTGGGGAAATTATTTAAAGTTTCCTTTGAGTTATGTGTGGTGCTGAATTCCTTTAATGCCAGCACTTGAGAAGCAGAGACCAGTGGATCCCTGAGTTCGAGGTCAGTCTGGTCTATGGAGGGAGTTAGCCAGGGCTACACAGAGAAACCCTATCTTGAAAAGCTAAGAACAAAACAACAAAATCCACAAGAGTACTATATTGAAATATATATATATATATATGCATATGTAGTTACACACACATACATGTATACACACACACAAAGGAAGTGTGTTAGTTTTTGTCATCTTGACACAAGCTAGGGCCATCTGGGAAGAGGGACCTGTAGTCTAGAATGTGTCTTCATCACACTGCTTGGTGGGTAAGCCTGAGGGCTGTTTTCTTGGTTATTGATCAGTGTGTGAGGGCACATCTCTTTGTGGGCAGTGCCACCCCTCAGCAGGTCCTGTGTTACAGAAGCAAGCAGGCTGAGCAAACCATGGAGAGCAAGGCAGTAAGCAGTGCTCCTTCATGTTCTCTGATTCAGTTCCTGCCTCCAGGCTCCTGCTTGGTCTCCTGACCAGACTTATCTCAAGGAGAGACTGCCATGGGGAGAGGTAAGCCGAGTAAACCCTTTCTTCTCCAAGCTGTTTTGGCCTTGGCATTTCTCACAGCAACAGACAGCAGACTAGAAAAAGAGAGGATGAAGCATAAAATGAGTTTCTTGACCCATTTCCCGTCTGCAGCACCCACACTCAGGACAGATTGACAGGTCTCATCACCAGTCAATGGCTCATGTGAGGGTCCCTTCCTGGGATTGCATATTCAGGACATTTGTACCCATCAATTACACACAGCTACCACTGGATCCATATCAAATAGTTTCTGCTCTTAAATCTTCTGTGGTCTGCCTATTCTTCTGTCCTTCTCCACATCTTTTGGCAGCTGTCACTGTCATAGCTTCTGTAGTCTTCTGCATTGACTTCTTTTGATTGTGAGTATGAAGTCGGCATCTTTTAATTAGCTTCAGAACGTCACTGTGTCCCCCTTTTCCCCCTGGCTTGACTTTACATTTACACTGTATTCAGCTAACATCTCTTGTCATGTTCCTATGCTGGAACTTCTTCATAGCACCTACTGCCATGGGATGCTTTCATCTTGTTTATCTGTCTCTCCCACCAGAACTCCAGCTTAGTGAGAATGGAGTTCCGGTCTGTCTCGGGTTCTTGTGTTCTCACCATACCTACAACAGTGCTTTTGCATAGTAGGTGCTCAGCACTCATGCTATCAGAGCTGCACGCAGTGTGACCTGATCATTAATTCCCTTTGGCTCTTGTCTTCTCTCCTGCTTGGCTTTTAAAGGTGACAAACTCTTTTGTTCACTTTGCTCCAGATTTTGAGATTTTGTTCAGGGGATGAAGCAGAAATTCATGTAAAGTCACCGAGTCTGGGAATTATTTCTTGTTCACCTTTGGCTTCTGAAGCTCCGTGGGTTGTCCTCTGAATTTAATGGGCCCCAGGTGAAAGGCAGTTTGAAGCTTCGGTGGGAGTCTGTCACATGACAAGAGAGAACGAAGGCAGTAGAAAATGATAAAGGGAAAGTAGCAGAAAAGTATGTTCTAACATTTACTGAGTCGGGCATTGTATTCAACGCTGTGTATAATATAAAACGTGAATTAGGGGACACATCTGAAATAAAATGGGCGAGCACACACAGCACACAGCACTACAGGGATGAGTGCTTTTCTATGGATGTTTGACTCGTTTACCAGACCATAGTCTGATCAAAATACAGGCTCGTTCTGGAGAGAAATAATACAGTCGCTGTTTGTGGCTCAGTGGTGCCCCTTGGGGCCCAGAAAGGCCTGCAATTTCATTATTGGTTTCGTAAGTAACTTTCTTTAATGCTAACAGACTTTCTGGGAAGGCCAAACAAAGTGAAGCTGAGTCAATGTTCTCATTAAAATGTTAAAGAGGCCTTATTCATGAATGGCTGGTGCTGTACTTGCTTTATCCTTGTAAACTATGAAAATATGTGGTGATCTCTTACAGAGGGTTCCCCTGGGTTGTCTGTCACCAAAAGCTTTGCTTAAGCAGGGCTTGGCAGCTCCTGGGCCTGGAGAAGTTGCCCCCCTGGACGGAGTCTTCCAGGGGATACTGGTGATGCAGGCGTCTCCTCCACCACCTTGTTCTCTTCCAATAGAACTGCTTAAATTGGGATGAGAGCAGAAGACATTTAGCAATGCTGAAAGACTAGGGAAGCCAGGCAGTTGTGGCTGACAGCTCTTCCTGACTCTCTGCTGCACCAGGGTTTAAAAGCAGTAGTAGGACTTTGTAGACAGCATGTGTAGATGCCAAGCATAATGCAGATTTTATTTCTGAAAAAAAGAAAAAAAAAGAAAAAAAAGAAAAAGAAAGAAATATTTTCCGGAGTGTTTATTGGTCAGAGCTTCTTGAGGGGAATAAAGCAGAGAGGGGCCAGTGGCACAGACACCAGGCTCGCCGTGCTTTACCGGTTTGTAGGTGATGAGAAGTCACTCAGGTAGCAGCTGATCATCTCTGGTTTGATTTCCACCTGGTTGAAGGTCTTGGTGTTGCTCATACCCGCCATGCTGCCTACCATCTCTGGCAGGATTATCATGTCCCTCTGGTAGGTCTCTATCACCTAGCACTTTCCCATGGGCAGTGCCTTCTTCATGGCCTTTCTTGGCGCTTGAGTAGTGAGAGCTTCTTCCTCCGCAGGCCACAGTTCAGGCGCTGCCTCTGACCCACGCAGCTGGACAACTGCATCAGCTGCTCATAAGACACACCCAGCAGTTGGTTCAGGTCCACACTGTGGTAGGAGAGCTTGCAGAAGAGCCGAATCTTCTTTTCCTCCGCTTCAGCCATCGAGGCGGCTGCTCGTGGAACCTGTTTTATAATGCTATTTAGATATGACTGAAATCGGAGAATGGTGTTTTTCGTACAAATAGAAAAGCGTACTACTGGAAAACTCAAAATGAAATTTAAGGAGAATCAGTTCAAACACCCCACCCTTTACTCTAAATCCATGTTGTTAGAAAGTGTCACTTGTTGGGTGATTACAAATGTACGTTTCACGGTTTGTACCTGTGACGTGAGTGCTAAGTGTAGTTTCTAGGGAATGGTCTAAAGTAGCATAGGAGGAGAGAGGTCTAGCCTAGGTTCATGGCTGATGTTTCTCAAACAAAAGACACAAAAAGAAAGACATAATATATATATATATATTTTAACTTTGTATGTCATAGTAGAGACTTTATACAATGACCTCAAAGAGTTGTTGATGTTACCTGTTAAAGAAGTGGGTAGGTGTGGAAAAATAGGTTTGGGCAAAGGAGTATGATCTGCTGGCAATTAATGTAAGGGGATGTACAACTGCATAAGCTGCCCATAAGATACACCCAGAGTCTTCTTGGTGTCCCCATTTCTTGGGCTCCTTTTGTTTACATGTAGAGGATTTACCTCTCATGTGAGGGTCTCCTGATCTGCTTCAATAGGTCGGGAAAATCTTTCCCAAGTTCTAGTGACCAGATTTAGACAAGGACAGGGGGGATGATGGTGGAGACCTTCCTGCCCCCACTGTGTTCTCAAATGCAGTGTCAATGTGTTTGGGGGGACTGTGCCCTCAACCTATTAACTGCAAGTAAAACTGGTAACTTTTCAATATTTAATTCCACCTAGATCAGACTAGTGTTGAAGTATGCATGTCCTAGGAGCTTCTGAAACATTTTCTTTTTAAAAAATGAACTTTTTGTCCATGTGAGTACTGGGCATCTATAAACTGTTTCTGGTGTGAGAGTCAGTGACTTTGTGGGTTATGAGAGATGAGTGGTCGACTCTCTCAGCTTTTGCATTGCTTTGGTGTAGGGGTTTGATGCGTCCAGCCCAAGGACGATACAGATGTTAGCGTTAAGAAGAACCTCTAATAATTTCTGTTATTTTTGTTACAGCACCGGAACACCGGTGCTGCAAAATGAGAAACATGCTTTTAATTACAAAGCAATTCAGAGTAACATGTACCAAACTCCCAGGCGGGTTCTTTGCCTCTTGGTTGATTGACAAGCAGTATGTCTTGCAATCACTGGGATGCTGCTCACCTGGCCCCTGCATTCAGCGTGTGGTCTCTCACAGTTCTATCCAGCACGCCTCACTAATATCTACGTATTATCCACATCTCCTTCCAAAGTAGGGATGCAGTAGTTGATGTGGTCTGTGAAGCAGGTGCATTCTGGAGAGTTTTCTCCGATGACTGGAAAATGCCTGTGTGTGGTGCTCAGGGTGTGGTTACCCTCCTCCCTTCGAAGAAACGTAGCTGTGGAATGAGACTAGGAAATCTGAGCAAATCACCATGGAAACATGCAGGATTTACTAATGTACCTCAGGATGCTGTATTATTTGATAATGTTTGTCTGCTTTATACATTTCTTTTCAATTTTCAGGTTTTTTTGTTTGAATGTTAGCTGTCACATCTGACTGCTCAGTGTCCCTGCCCAAAGCAATATTTCCCACTCTGGTGCGAGCTGTATGCTCGGTCCTATGTGTGTTCATAATTAGATGACAGAGCCAAAAACCTAAGGCACGTTTTCCAAGACCATCAGTGTGAATTAGTATTTCCTCAACTAGGCTATCTTAAAATGTATGCCGACCAGTGTGTGGATTGCTTGGTTTCTAATCCATTTATTGTCAGATATTGGGGATATTTAGATATGGGTTCTAATCCATTTATCATCAGATATTTAGGGATCATAACTTGTGCCAGGGGTGTGTACTGTGTCCAGGGACTGGGATACAAAAGGTCAGCAAACCAGATTTTGTCTGAGTTTTACTGAGAGTTCACAGGTTGAATATAAAAGAGTGAACTACTTAAAGAAAACCAAAATTGCTTCTCAGCAATTTAAAGACTATATGTGAGATTGCCAAATCGCAGCCTGTGCTATGGAGTTCTTGTTAAGTGCATTTGATATGAGAAGTAGTACCAGGCATTTCTGTATTACATACAGCCTTCATCTATTTATTAAGCTGTACCTTGGAAGGCTTCCTGATGGGACAATAAGGGAGGCTACTTGTGTGCTGTAGTGTGTCTTTGTCACGAAGCACTTCTTGAGCGCCTGCTGGTATCATCGAGCTGCCTTGTACAGGGGATGGGGCAAGCTTCCTTCGTCCTAGGAGGATCTGGGGGCCTACACAAAGAGAGGTGAGATTAAAGACAAGATTACTTTCAGGGTGCACTTAGGCAAAGGCAGAGAGTGACTGAAACCCTTTGCTTAGTATATGTTACCTTCTTCCTGCTTTTAAGCACAATAGCTAAATATTCTAGATTTGTCCTATATTTTTAAATGTTAAGGAAATGCTAAGCTGTTGCATTTTTCTAAAGTTTCCCTGCCCCAACTGTTGGCCTGGCACGAGTTAGGAGGATCTGAGAAGTCCATGTATTATGTTGACATAATAGAAGAGTCCAGCATTGTCCCTGTGACTGCTAAGCTCTGTGTTCAGCTGGGCTGGCTGTATGCTAATAACAGCGACTCAGCTCCATGAGAGGCAAGAGGGCATAGAAGAAGAGAACAAAAAACATGGATGGCAGGGGGAGGGTAGAAAGTGGAAAAGATGCACAAAGGATGTCTGATGTTTCCACTTTCTCCCTTCCCTGTCCACAGAAGAGACGTGGTAACAGAGCAGCCAGTTGAAGAGGGGTAAAGAGAGACCCAGGATTGGAGGGCAGCTGGAGGTGGAAAGGGAACCAGAGAAGCACAAGAATAAGTGAGGGGGAGGGGGAGATAAGAACTATTTAAATGCAGGAAACAGAGATGGGCACCGAGGGGAGTGCACGCTTTGGTCATACTGAGAGCCCTCAATTGCTCTCAGTGGTGCATCTAGCAAATAGCCAGTGTCCCTTGTGGAGGACATCTTCCTGACTTCTGTATTAACTTTAATGCGATTCCCTTTATGGTTCCTGTATGACTGGCTGAGGTTTCATTGACACTCTCTGTGATCAAATGGCATGGAGGCACAGTTCTGTTATCCCTTGCTGGGTGCCGCAGACTTCTGAGTCGGTTCTCCCTGCATTTGATGTTTGCCATTCCTCCTTGTCTACAGGTAGGAGAGTTAAAAGGGGGAAAAGCATACCCCAGGGCTGCCACGGTTACGGCTCATGCATACAGATATTCAAAGGAGCTGAAAGAAATGTAGAAAATCACACTCCAGTATTTTCTCAAAGTAAGGTAGTTGACTCTTTCCTTTCTAGTTCCGTTGCATGCCCTGACACTGTCATACACTGTCCCTTCTGGAGGTTCTAATCTTTGTCATAGGATTCACTGCAGCATGCCTTCCGGACAGCCCACACTGGGCAGGGTACTTTCCAAGTGGACATGCATACCCAATGTATACCTTCCTGTTAGAGCAAGCCTGCCATTTTACAGGCTCTGTTTTCCATCTTTTGACTCGTTGGATGACATTGCTTACAGTAGAACACTTTTTGATGTTGCTCACAGTTAATCTATGGGGCCTGGAAAAGGAAGGGGGTTTAGGCAGCAGCAAAAGGTTTTGGAGGGGTTAGGAGTCCATTTGTCCTCAGATTTACACACTTGCCTGTAATGAATTGTGGGTTTCAAATCTGGGGCACTCCATACTGTGGTCCTAGGAACCACAAGCATGTCTGAGGGACTTTAAAACCAAGCTTCTCTGATTTCAATGTGCATGGGAACCATCCAAAGGCCTCATGAAACTGCAGACTCTACTGCTGTATGTCTCTCAGTGGACTCTCTGTCCAGGCTGATGTTATTTAGTATAGACCATGCACAGAAAAAGAGGGCTTTGAAATCCTTTCTGGGAAATTGAGTTTTAGTCCCTTTCTATGTATATATTATTAGTGTCTCTCTCTCTTTCTCTGTCTCTCTCTCTCTGTCTCCTTGTCTACAGGTAGTAATAATAATTATATTATTATTATTATTATTATTATTATTATTATTATTATTATTATTA
>JADRCH010000099.1:9234637-9272313 GCA_019843965.1 Rhynchomys soricoides | reverse complement strand
TATTATTATTATTATTATTATTATTATTATTATTATTATTATTATTATCTGCCTTTCTCACTTTAGGTGCTACTGAGGCCCTGGCCCTAACACCAGATTCAGTGTGGCAAACTTTTGAAACAAGGGCTACTTTAAAGCAGAAATATTCTGTGAAAGATTGACAGCTTAAAGGCTGTGTTTATGGTGAGGCCTTCAGTTACTGATTGTTCCCAGGTTAGCATGGTGCAGACCCCTTCCACAAGGGCATTCAGTTGGAATGGGCTGGGGATAGAAAGGGCAACATTCAGCTCAAGTTCCTCATGTGAAACCTTGCATCTGCTTATACATGTTCACTCAGCTTGGAAATTAATGTTTGAAGTTTCTTCTAACAAGATGGCCTTTGTTTTACAGGCCCTTGGCAGCCAGCATGATAGTGTTTTGACACTACGCGGAGGAGAGAGAAACTCACAGTGCTCAGGTAAAGGAATGGTTTGTGGGGCACAAATGATGAGCTGGACTTATGTCAGGATGTCACTGTATGGGAACTGGCTTAATCGCATGGCCCGACATCTTTCTCTTAGGTGTATGTTGCACAGTGGTGTTTTAAGGGTCAGTGATATAGGTGACTCACAGGGCACATCGGTTAGGAGGAGGCCCTGCAAACCAAATGTGCTGAAACACAATAGCCATGGGAGGCCATAGACCATTTTCTACAGAGTAGATTTAGAACTATTACTATTCCTCCTCCTTTTTTACTTTATCAGAAATCTGTCTTTTCAACACTAATGTAAATACCAGAAGACTTCAAATTAAGGTCTTTTTTTCTCCTCCCTATCTAAAGTTGTCCTTCTTAATTTCCTTGAATTTTTTTTTAAAGGCACACCTCACAACTTTGATTTGCCCAACCAGGTCACTAAGACTAGTTTTCCACTAACTTTGGCTGCCTTCTTTTCTTTCTAATCATCTTTCCGGAGAATTAAACGCACCCACTTTCTTCCTTACATGGCCTTTGTAACTCTGACAAAGATGTAGAGATCTGGTTAGCTGAACCGAGGCACCAGTCAGAAACGACCCCCATCCGGAGCCCTCTGGCCCACGGTAATTTCTGTTGCTGGGTTTGTTCCTTGGTAATTTAATCTTTATGATTGTCTCAGATCTTGAAGCTATGTGTCCACAATCGAGGTGTGCTCAGGGTTTCTTTTAGGTGTTGTAAGGAAGAATAAGTTCCAGCTGGAGATTCTGTTGTGTCAGGCATTTCTTCTCTTCTAGACGGCACCTTCCACCCACTTCTTTTCCCATCATAATCCTTCTATGCCTGTCTATCTTGGGTGAGACTAGTGACCCACTCTTTTTTAAAAATTTTTATTAAGCATTCCATTCATTTGCATCTCAAATGATATCTCACTTGCCAGCTACCCCTCTACAAACCCCCATCCCACATCCGCCCTCTCCACCCTCTCCTCCCTCCCCTTTGCTTCTATGAGGGTGCTACTCCACCCACCCACCCTCTCCAGCCCCACCGCCCCACCCATCCCTGTACTCTGGGGCATCAAACCTCCACTGGACCAAGGGCCTCCCCTCCCATTGATTACAGACAAGGCCATCCTCTGCTACATATGTATCTGGAGCCATGGATCCCTGTATACTCCTTGGCTGGTTAATAACCCACTTTGAACTTCATGTTCCTGGAAGGAACCTTCCGGTTTCCATCTGCGGCGGGAGACCTCTGCCTGGGCCACCAGGGCTCCATAGCTAAATAGTGCTGGGAGAAAGCCAGCCTCCCAGGAGTGTGGAAAAGCTCTTGAGAGGGGGTAAGAGGACTAAAACTGCTAAACAGGACTCGCCCGGAATCCGGAATCCTTGGTACACAGGGACTGAGGAACAGCGGGGAGGGGGAGGAAGGAACCTTCCAGTTTCCATCTGTGGCAGGAGACCTGCCTGGGCAACCAGGGCTCCATAGCCAAATAGCTCTGGGAGAAAGCTAGCCTCCCAGGAGTGTGGAAAAGCCCATGAGAGGAGGTAAGAAGACTAACACAGCTCAGCGGGACTCACCCGGAATCCTTAGGACACAGGGACTGAAGAACAGCCTGTAGGAAGGAGCCTTCCGGTTTCCTTCTGTGGCTGGAGACCTCTGCCTGGGCCACCAGGGCTCCAGAGCCAAATAGCGCTGGGAGAAAGATAGCCCCCCCAGGGCTATCTCTGCCCAGAGGGACCCACCTGGAATACCCAGGACACAGGAACTGAGGATCGGGCTTCTGGTTTCTTTCAGTGGCTGTAGAGCAGATCCTGTGACACAGGGCTCCATACTCAAATAGTGCCAGGAGAAAGCTGGTATACCAGAAGTGTAGACACACCTTCAAGCACAGGCAAGACCATCCCTTCTTTTCAAATTCACTGGACCAAGAGGGACCCTTACAGAGCCATCAGGACACAGGAAACAAGGGATAGCTGCGGATTAGATTCTTCTTGTTTCTGTCTGCACCCCAGAGCTGACCCTATACCACAGCTCTCCAACCCCCAATTCCTCTCAGAGCGAATTGGTCTTCAAGGAGTATTGACACCTAGGCTTGCAGGAAAGATAACCAGAGATAACCAGATGTCGAAAGGCAAGGGCAAGAACACAAGGAACAGAAACCAAGGCTACTTGGCGTCATCAGAACCCAGCTCTCCCACCACAGCCAGCCCTGGATACCCCAACACACCAGAAAAGGAAGACTCAGACTTAAAATCATATATCAAGAGGATGATAGAAGATTTTAAGAAGGAAATAAATAACTCCCTTAAAGGAATACAAGAGAACACAGGTAAACAACTAGAAGCCCTTAAAGAGGAAACACAAAAATCCCTTAAAGAATTACAGGAAAACACAATCAAACAGATGAAGGGAATGAACAAAACCATCCAGGAACTGAATTTCATGATCATTAGGGGCTGCAGAAGTAAATTCAGGGCCCTTTTTTAAAAACCTGTTCTAGCTCCCAAATGAAGACGCGGAGACCTTATGTTTATTTTAAGCTTCAGCAGTATAGGTAGGCAGATATTCTAACCCTCTATGGCTGCCTACTGCCCAGACATGTGGCCCTGTATCTGTCATCCTTGTCTTGCCCTGGCTGCTCCTGCTCCATCAGTGGCCTCATGGTGATTCCCCTGGCTACCTGGTCATGACGACTCTTCATGGAGTACCCTCATGGCAAATTATCTTCTTCCTCTGGTCCCTCACCAGGGCCCCCCCTCCCCCCATTGGGACCGAAAGTCCTGCCTCCTCTCTCCTCTGCCCAGCTATTGGCTGATCAGCTCTTTAGTAACCAATCAGAGGTGATGGAAAACAATTTTTACATAACACTGAGTCAGCAGATGCATGACAATGTCAATATCCAGACTGGAACTAGATCTCTGGTCACAGTAATCAGCACCTGAATACACAGTGCACAAAACCATCCCCCAGCAAGGGGCCCCACTTCTAGAGCAAGTTACATGCATATGTGTAGGACTTCTGATTCTTTTAGAGGGACACAATTCAACTTCAGTACTGTCCTAGGGGTACTTCTCTTGGTATCCCCAAACAAGTTCAACACCCTGCTTGCTGCTTAATATTTATGGAAGGAGCAAAAGACCACATCAATCATGACCAAACTGAATGGAGAAAAGCAAAGCTCACTTATCCAAGAGGTCTGCAGGCATCACACCCACTCTTAGCTAAGGTGAACTCTGTTCAGGATAGTCCATGTTAAACAACACTGTAAATAGACAAGACTTCTCTTTGAAAAAGTTACACAGTGAAAAAGTGAACTTTAAAATGCATGTATAGCTCCTGGCGTGAGTGGTCCTTGCTTCTCCACTGGGGTCCAGGCTGAACCATTCATTTGCATATTGCCTCCACCAGTCCCTCAAGATATATTTGCAGCCAGTCCAGGGCAGTTTAAATCATAGCGGGGCTATTCTTCCTTTGCAGATGTTTCACTTTGCACTCATTAAGTCTAATGTGCTGTTTCTTAGCTCTAACTCATAAATGCTATCCTGAAGTGGAGCTGCCCTCACAGCATCTTCTCCCGTTTCTATGCCTCTTCAGCTCAGATTATCAGAAGTCACCCTCTCAGCATTCAGATCTGGGCATTGGTCAGACATTAAGACCAAGAACTTAATGGCCCTGTTTATTCTTAGAGATGTTTGCTTGTGAAATCTTCATGTCCCCTTAGCTCAGTGCTTTCTGTCCAAGTCTGCGGGTGCAGAAAAAAAAATTAGCCACAAGAACTAAGAGAAAGCCTCCTGCCAAGAAGAGTGAAAGGCTGGGGGCAGAGTTTTCTCTCTGGAATGACTGGACAGGTCAGGAGATCTGTGAGTTCCTTTATGCTCAGGATGAGTGCTGTATGGAGCTGTTTTAAGGCGGCGGCCATATCTAGATACGAAAGGTCAGATCCAGGCCCAGGGTTCCTGAAATGCCTACCCTGCAGGCCCATTGAAACCCCTTCCTTGTAGGCATTGTCAGCCCACAGGAGTTTCCATGTTCCTCAGGATGAGGATGAGTTCGTCCCATG
The DNA here is from genome assembly GCA_019843965.1 of Rhynchomys soricoides. NCBI lineage: Eukaryota > Metazoa > Chordata > Mammalia > Rodentia > Muridae > Rhynchomys > Rhynchomys soricoides. The sequence continues at coordinate 9,267,799 of JADRCH010000099.1, read as the reverse complement.
GAGACGTGGATAACCTTGGTTCCTATAGAATTGGATTTCTAAGCTGGTGGCCGGTAGTGCAGTGTGAAATGGAAATAGAAATTCATGTTTGTCTTTTCCCTACCAAGTTTGTCTTTAGGAAGTTGGTAAATTACACAGCAGTTATTTATGGTGCATGTGATGTGTGCAGGCATGGTTCCACCAAATGGCAGCTTCATCTGGCCTCCACAGCTGTATTCTTCAAGACTTTACTGCCATTGATTTAAGGGCTTCAGTAGCTTACTTTGTGCACTTCCCTTGTTTGGCTGGTTGAAATGTCTATAGGGCTTCCTTAAAGTGAAAGCAGTCAAATTTGCTTTAGTCCCACAGTGATCCCATCAGGGTGATGGTGGGATTGCCCAGCGTGGCTGCAGGTTGTGCCCAGTGAGCATTTACAAACTCTGACAAGCTGGGTGGCAAAGGACTGCACTGTGCATACTATGGCATCAATGTTCTAATCATTCTCCTATTAATAACTAAGTCATTTCCTGTGGACCTTGATACTCCTCTGTTATGGAAATAGCCCGGCAACAAAACTCCAGGCCCCTCTATCATTTAAACTCTAGCTATCTTCCGTTGCCCAGTCTTTTCTCTGCTACTGTTCAGCATCCTTCAGTTTCACTGATCTAAGATTTGAGAACTTGGACATAGGACTTTCATGGCATACTAATATTTGTCTCTAGCTCTGATTTAAAAAACCTAGTAGTCGTTTTAATATTCACTTAATGATTCATTTGAGGGAGTTTAAAAGACAAACCTCTTAAAGGTTATTTATCTTCTTACAGGAAGTATTCTGATTTAACAGGTGTTTTGTTTTGGGGGGTAGGGTCTCACTAGGTGGCCCTGGCTGATCTTGCACTTGCTGTGTAGGACAGGCTGGCCTTGAACTCAGAGAGAACCAGCGCTTTGGTTTCCCCACTTCTGCCATGTGCGAATCATATTTTGAGCCAAGTTTTTAATCAAAGCTTCTTACGAAAATTTTGCACATAAATAAGTTAAAACTGGGAACCTAAGACTGTGCTTTCTGTGGGTTCCTCTTTCTCCCATGGTGCCCTGTGTTTCATTTCAAATCTATGAGCTAAGTGATCCTGAGCTGCAAAGTTAAAAGCGGTGAAGAAGAGCGGAGGGCTTTGCTCAGAGAGCTCTGAAAGCTCAGATGTTTCTCCATCTCTTGCTGTTTCTTGCATGTAGCTAGCGCAAGGGTTTACCCAGTTTCTGAAATTCATGATTTTACAGTTTCTTGTTCCACTCCCCTCTCTTCTTCCCTCTCCCCCCCTCCCTCCCACGTCCCCTCCTCTCCTTCTTGACTTTTTCACTTCCCCTTTTCCCTGCCTCATTCAGTCCCTTACTTTCTGTCATGTGCCAAAAACTGCTCTGGGAGAAAATGTTAAGCATGTTGTCCTTCAGACAGTGACAGGGACAGGCACACAAAAGCCACCCGTGTTATGCAGCCATATTCTACACATGTTTTCCAGACAGGATGCAGGCCAGCGAAATTGACTTGAGGGATTTAGGGAGTGTTTTTATGGAGAAGATCATAAAGGAGTGGAGATTGGAAGAATAGAAAGAAGCTGCCATGTGGATGAGCATCGTGGAATAAAAACCATTCGAGAGGAGAGGAGATAGATCTGCAGGGAGCTGGGGATGCTGTGTACCGCATGTTGTTAGGCTATCCCTGGAGCTTACAGAGGGAAGGGGAATGGGTGAGGCCCTATAGGACAGTGGAAATCAGGTCTAGCAGGTCCTTTAACACAGAGGTGAGCCTGCCTGTCTATCACGATGCACATGGCGGTTTGCCTTCCACGTATCCTGCACGTTGCGAGGAGACTGACAGTTTATCAGGGCATATGTCCTCTTTTTAACCCTCAACTCACTGTTTCCAAAGGAAACCCAGGCCACCTCTCACTGTTCGCCCCCCCCCCCCCTTAAGTCCTGTGCTTAGGGCGACTTGCTGTTTCCCACAGAGCACTTCCTACTTTAGTCTCTCTGCTTCCATTTTCAAAATCCCCCTGTCCTTCAAGACTTCCTGGGATTCGTATTTTCTTTTCTTTTCTTTTTTTTTTTTTTTTATGGAAACTTTACTCCTGAGTGACTTTTTATTTATTTATTTATTTTTACCCCTTCTGAATTCCAGGATAACTTTCAATGACATCTCAACCAAAAATTTCATATGCTTCTTTGAGTCACAAGCCATTTTTCCAAATGCGCAGTACGATACTCACATGCCAAAGGGGAGGGTTTGATGCCTTCCGTGTAGCCCATCTGTGTTGAAACAGCAGCTTCTTGTGTCTAACGGACAGTGCACTGACACTTGCCCAGAGAGCGAGGGAGACGGAGTTCCTGCAATTTGTGAGGCTGTTACCGTGATTGATTAGTTGTCATGGGGAAGATGCAGCGGTTAATGTGTTATCCATATGCAGCTCTTGCAGGAAGAATAACTGTCAGTGGAGGTAGAAGGGCTGCACTGAACAAAAGGCAGGCATGAGTGCAGAAAGGATTGCGGGTTTAAGTGGAAATCAGATGAACTTTCCTAAGGTTTGACCTGGGAAGAGGATGCTCAGCTATTAAGACACATGTAATTGTCTCTGACACTGAGTAACAAATGACTCTACAGGTAAAAGCACCTATATTGTATTAAAAGTATAATATGAAATGATCTCTGGAAAACTTGATTCAATTTCAGCCTTCTCAGTTACAGACCTGAAGACAATCACCAACTCAAAAATGTATTTATGATGCTGTGTTGCTCCTGAGCTCAAAAGACCATAATCCTATTATGTGAGATTTTTGAAAAAGGGTAAACATGAATAACAGCAATGAGATATTGATTAGAGAAGGAATATGAACAGGACTAATGGAATTAAAGTAATTGAGGCAATATTGGGCCTAATGGACCTTGCTGCTTTAGTGTCTTTCTTCCGCTTTCACATTGAATTGGCTCTAAAGTCGATGGGACTGTGCACATCAGAAAAAGACATGATGGAACAACGAACGTTGCTGTCTATAAAAAAGATCAATGTGTTGTTCTTAAGGAAGCGCATCGGTCACTCTGTGAAATCAACTAGCTGGGAATTTTTTTTTTTTTTTTGCATTAGTTTATAACAGAACAAAACAAAGGATGAGACAAGACTATGCCTTAAACGTAGTAGGTCTCAGCAGATAGTTCTTGAGTTGATGGAAGGCTATCAGGGATTTAATTTAAAAACGAGTTGGTGCAAGGCCCAAGGTTAGTACCAATTCCCCGTGTTCCTTTGTCATGACAGCCCGTGTCTGCAGTACTGTAAATGTAGATCACTCAGTTTCATTGATTCTTGCTCTGAAATGACCCCTTTCACACTTGTCAGCAGGCCAGGCCAGCTTTGGTGACCTTGCATCTGTGGATCACTAAGTGACTTTTTGAAAATTCTGACAGTCACTACTATGCTACACTAAGAGATTTTTTTTTTTACACTTTGAAATATCACTTTAATGACAAAACTCCCTATTTAGGGGACATCAGTGCTTTCTCTTTGTCTACAGGGCTCTGGGCTTGTACATTAGAATGAATTTTCTACTGCTGTTCATTAAGAACTTTGCCACTCCTTACATTAAATTAACTTCCACCAGTCTCTACCCATATAAGGGTAACAGATTTATGTTTTTTTATTGTATTACTGAAGTTTTGTTCTACGTAGAAGTCTTCTGCATGCATGCGTGGACACATACATACATACATACATATATACATACATACATACGAACATGTACCTATGTACATACGTACATACACAATTAAAGCCAGTTGTCCTCCAGGCAATAGTGATTTGGTTACTGTTTGTTTGGTTTTTGTTGTTTTCAACACGGTTAGAAGGACTTATTTAACTGAATGAGTGGTACTGAGGCCCAGAGAGTCACAGGTGCACAATATCAAAGTTGTTTTACCTGCAATAATTTCAATAACAATGGTGTTTTCAACCTCCTTAAGAGCATAACTTTAACACCTGAACATCATTCAAGTATGCAGTTTTCTATCTCCTTTCATAAGATGATAGGGAACTAAAGTATTTAATAAAAAAAACCAAAGCCACATCTTAACGACTTGATGATCCACTTTGGTGAGAAATGGAGAATCTTAAGTCACTCAAAGCAGCTGTGTTTTATGCAGAAGGTTTTTTTTTTTTTTTTTTGCTTATGTGAAGAGGCCTGGTGTATATAGTCCACAGTCATTGTGTCATCGTCTGCTATGTGTGCTGCATTGCAGAGAAATGTCTGGAACCTTGGGTTCTCAAAACTGAATTGAAGCCTGTCTATCCTCCTTTGCGTCGGTTCTTACCATCCTGTTGTTATGTCTGATAGAGTTGCCTCTGAGTGTCTTCTTTTTGGCCAATTATCAATGCAAAGAATTCTTTTCTTTTTCTTTTTGGATATTTACTTTATATACATTTCAAATGTTTTCCCACTTGGAAACCCCCTTTTCCATTCCCCTTCCCCTGTCTCTATGAGGGTGCTCCCCTACCCATCCGCTCCTGGTCTTCCCTCTCTAGCATTCCCCTAATCAGACCTTCAAAGAAGACCTAATACCAATACTCTTCAAACTATTCCACAAAATGGAAACAGAAGGAACACTACCCAATTCATTCTATGAGGCCACAGTCACACTGATACTAAAACCTCACAAAGACCCAACAAAGAAAGAAAGCTTCAGACCAATTTCCCTTATGAATATTGATGCAAAAATACTCAATAAAATTCTCAAAAACTGAATCCAAGAACACATCAAAACAATCATTCACCAAGATCAAGTAGGCTTCATCCCAGGGATGCAGGGATGGTTCTATACCTGGTAATCCATCAATGTAATCCACTACATAAGCAAACTCAAAGAAAAAAGCCACATGGTCATTTCATTAGATGCCGAAAAAGCATTTGACAAAATTCAACATCTCTTCATGGCATAGAACTCTTTTCACTTTGAGTTTATGTTCTTACTTCCCACAATGCATGGCACATTTTTAGGGCAATGAGATGTACTATTGTATAAGAACATGCAGTTTCTAAATTGGGTTTCACCCAAATGCCCAATCTCTTCCTTCTAAACATTGGGTCTTGTCTTCATGTTGAAAACAAAATTGAGTAATCTCAATGTTAAAGGGTTCTCAATTCCCAAGGCTCAACACTAATCCAGAGGATTAAGCTAAATACAGATGAGACCCAGGAATCTATATACAGCGAACTTCATCTTTAATAAAAGCCAAGTGAGAACTTGAAATTAAGGAGAATCATAGTGTGCATCTTATGAGTTCACTTAATTTTTTCCTGGTGTCTCTGTGGGAAGTCAGCAAGAGCACTGTGTGTATGAGCCAGTGGGATCTGTTTCTTGTGCCTTTCTTTGGGCTCTTTTCCTTCTGTTGGATTGTTCTGTTCTATCCCAGTGTGTTAGGCTTTGTTTTTAATCTTACTATGTTTATTATTATCCCTTAGAAGCCTGTTTGTTTTCTAGTGAGAGACAGAAAGGGGGTGGACCCAGAAAGGGGTGGGGAGGTGGGAGGAGTAGAGGGAGAAGGAAAACAGAATCAAAATAGTATGTGGGGGAAAAAAATCTGTTTTCAATAAATAGAAAACCAATTAAAAATTTTACTCCTTTCCCCCCAAAAAGATGAATACATATGTTATTCTACACCCTTTTAGATGTCTAGAAGTCATCACTGAAATGATCTTTGAGGAACTTTTCTTAAGGGAACACACCTGTGAAAACAAAGGAATCAGCAGATACAGCATTTTGGAAGTTGGAATGTAGATGGATGTGTGGTGATTTAAGGCTGAGAAAGTAGAGTTTTAATCTGGCAGAGGAAAAGTATCTCAGTTTTGGAGTGAAAATGTGGAAAAGCTCAGATCTGAGAGTCAAGGATCCCTGAAAGTGAAGGTGGAGAGAGGGCATGGTCAGGAGTATTGTTCGAAGTCTAATTCTACTTAAGCAGACAGCTGACTCACTGATGCTGTGAGAGAGGAAGGAGATAGCTCTATGCCTTCTGTAGAGATGAGAAAACAAGATTCTGGACTGTATGATATCAAGGGAAGCTAAAGATAGTGTTTAATACAGCCATAAAACCCAGGAAATAATATTGACTTCCCAAGTCCTAAGACCACAGCACCTCCTATTCCTCCTTCTCCTCAGCCTGTGTACCCTGAGGAGGACATCAATCCCTAGTAGCAGATTACAGGGGATTTCTCTACATCTGCCTTGAAAATCAACATCCAGATTCTAATGTTAGGGCTTCGTAAAGGAAAGGCCACGCCCTGACAATCTGAAATCCTCTCTCATCAGTACTCCTGGGACTTCCTGTTCAAGTTCTGGTTCTCTACTCTTAAAAATCAGCCTTAAGTTATGACCCTTAAATACCAGGGATCATCAGACTTTAAGGATAACTTCTGCCCTGAGAGGCAAAAACTAAGGCATGCACTCAGAACAAGCAAACTTGGAGAACGTAGGAAATAGTCATCTTTAAAACAAAACTCTAGGGAGATAAAACAAGATTTCATAGCCACGAAACACACAGAATTTATAAAAATTGGAAGATAATGCTAGGAGAATTGCATAGAGAGTTAAATATAAATGACAACACACACACACACACACACACACACACATTAAGCAATAGGATATGTTCATGTGGTTTAGTATCCAAAAATAGCAACATCAGAGAGAGAGATCATGGGGTGAAGCACTGAAAACTATCTAGGGGGAATTAAATATTCCTATAACCATCTTAAGAGTTGGGGAATCAAAAAAGAAAACCATGCAATCTTGAAACTTTATAAATCTAGATGGTCTTCCAGTAAGTGGCAGGATCAGCTAGTATGCAAAACCTATCTCAGAAATGGCACCAGATTGGAAAAAAAAAACAAAACATACCCAAAGTGAAGGCAGAAGGCACCAGCCAAGCAGCTGGGCTTGGGGTCAACTGATCTGAATTGTATTGGGTAGAGAGGTTCGGCGAGATCTTGGTGATGGTGACATAAAACCTGTAATGCCCATTGTGTGCCAGCACCAAGAGAGGAGGTCCAAAGAGCTGGGGAGGCTTTGGACAGAACATAACAAATTCACAGGAAGTTACTCTGATTAGATAAAACAATGACTAGCTCTGAGGAACACTCCCATGTAATGCAAGAAAGGATATGTAATCATGAGATACTCTATGTCCAGACACCAGTATCCTCCCTTGAGCCTGTGACTTAAGCATGGGCATATAATGCAATTATGGTGCAGTCCATAAGACTTATAGAAATAATCTATTCATATTTTTAAAAATGTAATTACATTTAGACCTTCATGTTGCATTTGTGCACAAATATGAACATTTGTGGGTGGCATGTACTTCTTATGCCATGCATGTGAAAGGAGTCAGGCCTTCTTTCCATCCTGTGGGCCCTAGGGATCAAACTCAGGTCATCAGACTTGGCGGCCACTGCCTAGATACTCTGGCTCATATCACCAACCCTCTTCAGAATTTTAACCTGAGCTTGTCTTCGTGAATATACATGTTTCAAAGATTGCTTTACCTTAAATGGCAAAACCCAATGTTTTGATCAAGATCTTAGTGATTCTCTCTTCAGGTTTGTTAGTCACTGTTGTGGTTTAGATTGTAAATTGTTCCCTGAGGGTCCATGTGTGGAAGTGGGCATCCTAAGCCTGTGGCTTTAATGGAGATGATAGAGCCTTGGAGACATGGGGAATATTTGGTGGGCAATAATTGAGACTTTAACTGTAAGGGATGTTGGGACCCTGGACATTAATCTTTTCTTTCTGCCTTCTGGCCACCATGAGGTAAAGAGCCCCTCTCTGCCACCTGTTCTCACCATGGAGTACCATGACACAAGGGCCCAAGGTCACAGGGACAACTCTCCATTGACTGAAACCTGTAGGTTGATCAATCAAAGTAAATTCTCCTTTTTAAATGGGTAAGGACAGGTGTTTTACTATACAAGTTGTGTTCATTATATAGTTGTGTTCACAATATAGTTGTGTTCACTATATAGTTGTGTTCACTATATAGTTGTGTTCACTATATAGTTGTGTTCACAATATAGTTGTGTTCATTATATAGTTGTGTTCACAATATAGTTGTGTTCACTATATACTTGTGTTCACTATATAGTTGTGTTCACTATATAGTTGTGTTCACTATATAGTTGTGTTCACTATATAGTTGTGTTCACAATATAGTTGTGAAACACTATACAAGCAGTGATTTAGAAACAAAGATCATCATATCTCCCCATTGTTCCAAACTCTTCAACAGTTAAAATTATAACAAACAAGTGTGATAGGCTCTCCTTTTTCTTTGCTAACCCAATGTGACCCAGGACTGTGACTAATAAGATAACAGTAAACCTATAGGTAGCAAACATCATCTTTTAACCAAAGCCAATCGAGAAGAGAAGCTGGAATTAGAGAGAGCTGTAGCTTCTGTTTTATAAATTCATTTAATGATTTCCTGTTGTCTCTGTGGTGTCCTCTGTGGGAAGGGAGTGGGGACAGGCTGTCACTCTGGCAGTTTATTAGCTGTGAAAGGAGAAAGGCCTGCATGTGGGGATCACTGTGGGAGGGGCCTTCGAGCAGGGGCCTGTGAACACTGCCCATTTGGTGCCCTCTGTATTCAGCATGGAAGATCCAAAACAATGGCACTTTAGTTTGCCACTCAGGTAATTGCTGCTGATTGGTTCTCATTTGTCCCGGCTTCTAATATGTCCTTAGAGCCCTCACAGGGGTGCTGTGGTTTTAGCCAGAGGTCTCTGTGCCTCATCTTTCCCTTTGTTCTCCAAACCCTTGCTTTGCCTCACCCTGTTTCATTTCCTGAGAGGCCCAGAATAATGCATGGTAAGCCCTGAATAATTTGGAGGAATCTCTGACATGTCTTGATGGTTAAACCACTCAGAATCCTGGGAGACAGCCCTAGCTTACATTAGCAGAAGACTAAGTCAGGTGAATGTTAACATCTTAATTTTTTAAAAAATTTACATTTTTACCAGTGATGATTGAGCAACATTGATATTCTTCCTGCCTGCATTGCTGATTACAATTGCAAATGCTTGCTAAGGATTCTAGAATGGCGTCTTCCTGATCTATATTATTTTCTTTATTTAATGACTATTAAATATTAAAAACACTCTACCAAAAATATCTCCATGACTATATGTAATGAGTGCACATATCCCAATTAAAAGTATATTGAATATGTGTGCCTAATGCCTGCTCACTTGGAGTTATATTCCAAGAGAATTTGCCAAGAAGTCTGAAAGTTTGAGGGGTTTTCGTTTGAGATACCACTATAAGAAAAGGTACTACTGAAGGGTGCTTTCCGACCAGCTAGTTACTATCAGTTGGCATCAGGATTTGCTGGATGTGAGCCCAAGGGGATCCGAATCAGGAAAGGTGCAAAACCACAGTAAGCTAATGATTCGGAGGTAGGATCGAGGACAGTCACCAGCCCTTGAACTTTCCCAGTGACAAATGAAGGGGTGTCATTTGTAACCTTACAGGAGATCAGTACCAGGTGGAGACTCAAAAAGGACCGTGAGCCTATAGCTACAGAATAGGAACTGGGGTTTCCTCACTGTGTGGCATGTAGAATAGGCACAGGAGGCAGCGGGGTGGGGCTGTGGTTACTCAGAAAGAGGAGGGTGGACTTGCCTGTCTTAGGTGGAAATCTAATTTAAAGAGAAACATTTGGAGCATTTGAGGGTAAATGACATGATCCAAATTTGGGGTGACACTGTGGACTGTAAACAGCCGAGGAGGAGACAGCTGGTGCAGTACAAGATGGGCTGTAGGGAGGAGGTGACAGGCTCGTTTCGGTGACAGGGGTGACAGCAGTTGATAGAGACAAACTACAGATTAGTTAAGGTTGCCTTGCAGAAAAGCCTATCTACCGGTCTAAAATTATCTAATTAACTGATTTTAAAACCAGAAAGAAAATTAAGATGCGAACAAATATCCAAATGCCTTTTGGAATAGACTACTTCTCTTTCTGCCTTGAACTGTGACAGCAAACCAGTTTGCAAAAGACAGAAAACTGACAAAATCAGTTCTCACTGGGATGCAATCCTAAGCTTTCATCTTCTTCCGAGGCTCCTGGAAGATACCCCTGATAGCAACAAATAAACCAGTGTGATAAGGTCAGAGGTCAGGGAAGGAAGGGTCTGGGTTACCTGTGTACATAAGTAATCAGATGCAGGTATGTAGATAAGCATTCCCTGCCTGGTGCCCTCAGGAAAGAGGCAGAGCTGCCTAAGCAAATATTGTGATCTGCTTCCTGGAGAGTCCAAGGACAAAAGATAGGAGTGGTTGACATAGCATTAAACCATGAGTTTGCTTGCCCAAGCTATAAATGGATATTTACTTCCTCAGAGTGGGTAGTCTCGTCTGTAATTAATTCTAGGCTCTAGATGAGGAGCAATGTCATTTGTTAAGTGTAGCATCCATAGAAAATTCACAGCATAAACACAGGAAAAATAAGGCCCCAGATTGGCATGTGTGAGCATGTGTTTGACCACCAGGAAAATTCCCATGAGCCTGTCACATGGAAGCCAGAGGTTTTAGCTCCCCTGGAGATGGAGTCACAGAAGGTTTTGAGATGCCCAATATGAGTGCTGGGAACCAAATTCCACTCTTTTGAAGAACAGAAAGTATATGTAAATTAGCTGCTGAGCCAATTCTCTAGAGTATGCCATTATTTATTTTTAAAGATCCGTTTCTGTATATTTTATTTCTCTGTGTGTGCATGCGTGCCTACAAAGGCTGATAAAAGGTTTCTGATCCCCTGAAGCTGGAGTGACATTTGTTTTTTCAGTCTCCCAGTGTGGGTGCTGGGAAGTGTATTTAGGGTCCACTAGAAGAGAAGCCAGCATTCTCAGCCACAGATCCCAGAACTGCCTCAGTTTATTTAAGTGAGTTCTAGGTAGGAAGGTTTCAATCCAAAGTGAAAGAATTACTTAAACTAAGAAAGCATTAATTTTTATATTGCAATTAAAATCAGTCAGCCCTGACCCACTTATCGTGGATTATAATCCCTTGTGTTAAAAAAAAAAAAAATCCAGACAAGGGGCCCCGGAGAAGGCTTAACCAATAAGTGATTTTCAGTACTTGAGCTAAATTCCCAGAACCAATATAAAAACAAAAAGGAAAACCCATGTAGAGGTGTGTGCTTATAATCCCAGCTGTACAGAGAGAGTCTGACAAATCCTAGAGACTTGCTGGTGGGTCAGCAAGCCTCATCAGAAAGAGATCCTGTTTTGAAAACATGGCGAACGAACGGCTCTCAGGATCAGTTCTCTTATGGCCTACGTATATACCAAACAACACCAACAGAAACTCCAAGGCTCTCTGCATTTTATATCAGTAACTGTGTTTTGTTCAAAAAAGAGTCTCCTCGTTGTCTGTTCTTCTATTTATCTATATACCTATACGCTGCCTAGCATGTGTACATAAATTATGTGTGTGTGTCCATACATACACACACAATATTGAATTTGAGGGAACTAGTAAGTCCAACCCTTAGTCTAGACCATAGTCAGGAAACTCTGGCAGAAGTTGGTGCATTAGGTCTGAACCCTGTAGAGGATGGGGGCAAGTTGGGAGCCTGTCCTGGGTTTCCATGTTTCAGACCTAGGGCACAATTTCATTGCCTCCTGGAAGCCCAGGTTTTGCATTTACTACTTTCACTTGCTTTGACAGGGCTCATTCACATAGCCAGAGTCAGTTCCTTTACCTAATCCTCAACTGATTGCAGATGTTCGTAACATCAACCAAATACTCAGGGGCCAGAGAGATGTCTTAGCGGTTAGCAGCCCTTGCCACTCTTCCAGACAACCAGAGCTCTGTTGCCAGCACCCACATGGAAGCTCACAAACATCTATAACTCCAGTTTCCAGGGGATCTGACACTCTTTTGGCTCCTGTCTCCACTATATACACAGAAAATGCAGGCTATGTACCCATACACCTAAAACAAACAAACAAACAAAACCCTACAGTAACCTGTGGCGTATTGTCAGCCCTCAATGCTCATAGAGCCTTGCTAAGTCAATGCACAACTTTTGCCACCACATAGTCTAATTTCATTGTACAGACAGAGCAAAGCAGGTTGCATTTTGTCAGTTTCTTCAGTATTGTCACCTTTACAGCCGAGTTCTGATTTGGGAATGGCGTTGATGTTTTAATTTTTCTATCAGATCTTAACTAACAGAATAATACCTTTGAAAACACGGACAATGATAGCCTCTTTTCTCTGTCCCATGCAACACCACTGGCTTCATATGCCTCAACTTTTGAAATGATATGTTACATGGATTATGTGAAAATTGGGTTTTTGTTTTGTGACAGGGTTTATGTGGCCCAGGCTGCCTTTGAATTCAGCATGTAGCCAAGAATGACCTTGAACTTTTCATGCTCCTGGGACACAGTGTACATAGTGTGAGGGACTGAACCCAGGGATTTGTGTATGCTGGGTGGCCACTTTGTCAGCTGGGCTATTATCTCTTCCCAGCCTGGGTGATCCAACTTTTCACTGATCCTAGGTTATTGACTTCTGGAGTTCTACAGTGAGACCACTCAGCTGACTTTGTGACAGTCACATGGGATATGGGGAGTTAATATTTTCTGGGAAGAATTTTAATGTTAGAATTTACTGTCTTTTGCACATATAAATTTGAAACCTTAATGTTATGCTCTTCTGGTTATTTGCATTTAATATGCATGCAAATTCACAATGTATACTATATGCTGAGAACATAATTTATAAATCGGTACTTTCCCTGGTTGTTAGCAATTTTGGCCTCTTTAAAAATTAATGCTTTGAAGAAATATATGTTTGCAAATTTATTTGTAGTATCTTTAATTTCCTGAGGTGGAGGGAGATACGTTGTATGTTCTCTACAAGCAAGGCCGGCCTCTGCTGCAATGTTCCCCATGTTTAAAAAGTTATGCACAAAGGGAAATGTTGAAAATGCTTTTATTTATCTTTCCTGTAAATGGGTTTGGATCAGGTGTTGACCGAAGTTTGCTTCCAGTAACAGTGCTAAATACTATGTGTTCCTGAATCATGATTATAGTATACAGCATCATCCTGCAATTGAGGGTGAGTCACTTCAGTGCTGAACACATTTTGAGTAAGAGAGGATTTGTTCCAATTCTAAGTGGGAGAAGATCCATTCCCAACATCATAGAGAGTAAGAGCATCCTCGAGAGGGCTCTGGGGCCTCTCAGGCTGCCTCTTAGCCGTGTTGTCTTGGCAACTAAAACACAGCCATCCATCCTTTCCCTAGGCAGGGAGCTCTAGTCATCCTTGGTTCCACAGTGACCTTTTCTCCGCCCCCTTCCGATCTGTTTTGAGGATCTGCCATGCATCTCCAGGGTAACTTCAGATTTTTCTCTTCCCTGGACATCTTCAACCAATCACCCAGTTCTTTTTTTTCCCTTTCTGGCCATCGGAACCTTATCACTGGATGCTGGCTTCCCAGCTTTTTGCTTCTTCCATCAGTTACAGGAAGTCTCCCAAGACCTTCCTGTGAAGGACAGAAGTCAAGTCATTTCAGACCCTGGGGTCACTTTGTCTGCAAGGTACAAATGCTCACCCTCACAGATAGCCATTGGCTCAGGCATCCTAGGAAGGAAATTGTGAACATCTTCTCTCTGACAGAACATCTTCATGACTTAGTTGTCTTTGGCTTCTTTATCTGCCAGAAGACTTCCAACTCTATCTCAAAGTTACTTCCTCCTTTTCTCAGCATTACCGCTCTTTACGTGGCAATGATCAAAGGCACTCAGCTAGCATATTCTGTTGGTGGCAGTGTCACTACCACTGAACTTTGTCTCTGTGTGAACCATACACCAGTGGTTGCATGGGATGAGCTTAGTTCAGCTGCACATGTGGGCAATGACTCAAAGTGTAGGTGAGAGCATCTATAGTCATGCAGCCTGGCAAAGGGCAAGGCTCCTGAGTTCTTGCCTCTCTTCATCCTGTGAATGAGTACAGAGCAGAGATAGTGAACCATGGGGGCAAGATGTCTTCATTTTTCTCATGCATTTGTGAGCCCGGGAGGCTTATCAGTGACTCTAGGACTCTACAGCTAGGTATTCTACAGGCCTTGACCCAGAGATGATTGACAGTCAAGACACATCAAAGTTAAGTATCGTGCTGTTAACGGAACCCCTGGAAAGGGAGAGCCCCTGTACTTGTTTAGAATTAGAGGGCAGTGTGGGATGAGTTTGATGTTAAATACTGAGTGAAAATAACCTAATTATGTGACGATGGCATTTAGACAAACTGCTCTGCAATGGTTTTTCTTCCTGCTCCTTCCCTTGGCGGGTTTGTTCCCTTCCTCCTGCCTCTCTTCTTTTCTTGGTTTCCAATTCTCCCTTCACCTCACCTCCTCTTTACAAAAACAAAACCAGCCAAAACAGTAGCTAATAAATGTGATGTTGTTGTGACTGGCTCAGAGATGCATTTCTTTCCTGCCTGGTAGGCTGGTAGGTAACTCCAACCTCCAAGCTCCCGTGTGTTGAGAGCGTAGGACCCTCCTAATGGTTGTGGAAAGTTTAGGGTTGTGAAAGTCATACCCAAGAACCTCGAGCCTACTTTACTTGGGGACGTATTCTGATACTATGGCTTAGAGATAACAAAGATGTCTGATTGAGGGGACGTGTTAGGGTGTCTGGCAGAACGTCTGGAACAAGGCAATCTCTTGGAGGCCAAACTGAGTCATAGAATCTGGATGACAAGGAATTAGTGGGTCCTGACACCTCATTTGTCCTAATGAGTACCCATTAACCTCAGAACCAACAATAAACACCACTCCATAACACAAGTAGGGGTGGGCATGCTGTGGTCCTAGGGAATATCCAGCCACTTCTTTAAGGCTTAAGGGCTAGGAAACTTTTCTGTTGTTGTTGATTTTTGGTTTTGGCTTGATTGTTTCTTTTGAGACAGGGTTTCTTTGTGTAGTCCTAGCTGTCACTCTGTAGAGTAGGCTAGCCTAGAATTCAAAGATCTGCTTGCCTCTGCCCCCTGACTGCTGGGATGAAAGGTGTGTGCCACTTCATCCAGTTCTACGGCTAGAAGATTATTTTAAAAAAATATTTCGAAAGAGTCGTTCACAAACAGAGTATGCTGCAGAGAAATGTGTGACCTGGAAAGGTAAAAATATTATTATCTGATCCTTTACAAGCAATGAAGGCTGATTCCCATAAAGAACTCTGCAGCACCCATAAGCTGTTTTGGTGGAAAAGCAAGGCCAAGGGTGGAACTGGGTTCTGTGGTAGCTGGGCCCTGAGGTTAGTGTCCTGGAGGACACTATTTGCCAGAGAATGTTGTGGTTCTACTGATGCAGCTTGTATGTGGTGTATTGGTCTAATATGTGAAATAGAGGGTGTTGGTGGGCGAGCTGGGGAGGAGGACCACGACCTGCTGCCAGTCTGTGGATGGTGCTGAGACTCCTACCGGAGTCGCAGCACACCTGAGCACCATACACAGAGAGGGTGGTGGCTTTCAGTTCACACTGTGCTCTGTAGTTTACAAAGTGTTGCCCATTGTGTAATTGCAAGAACCCTTTGAGGCAGGAAGAATGTGTGTTACTGTTGACCTCAATTTTTAGGGAAAAAAAGGATTGATCTCCAGTCCAACAAGCGTCTTCTTCAAGATCATATAGCTATATTGTGGAGCTGGAAATCAAATCCAGATACCCTGGCTCTAAGACCTCAGTGGCAATGAGTTTCCCTGCTCAAAGTGTCAATGCTACATGCTCAGCAGGGAAGCATTCCTGCTCAGTATCTATTCAATATGCTGTGAAGTTCATTGCATTAACTTAGAAAACAGCAGGAATGGGTAGGGGGTCATAACACCTGACACCAGGGCTGGAGAGATGGCTCAGTGGTTAAGAGCACTGGCTGCTCTTCCAGAGGTACTGAATTCAATTCCCAGAAACCACATAGTAGCTCACAACCATCTGTAATGGGATCCGATGCCCTCTTCTGGTGTGTCTGAAGACAGCTACAATGTACTCATTGTATAAAATAAAATAAATCTTTTTAAAAAAAAGAGCGGCCATGAACTGGTTTATCTCACAGCTCAGAGAGCTTCTCATGCAGGATGATGGATGTACAAGGAGCAGTCTGTACTGTGCCAGGTTGCCCTGGGAAGTCTAGGAATACTGGGGTCAGGGAGTCAACCTGAGGATTCTCTGTCTTGCACAAAGAACCTGTGAAAGGGGAAACTGAGAAGTTGTAGAGGCTGATAGGATAATCTTCTACTAAAAGGAAGCTGTTTTCACTATCTTACCATACGTGTGGGACCAAAGTGCTGCTCAGTAAGTAAGTAGAGTGGCCTCTTTTCTGCACTTGTGATCACTTATCAAAGACTGTAGTCCTGTGTGATACAAAAGATAGGACTCTATGCCCTGACTTGCCACTTGCAAATTTGGGTCCGTTTTGGTGTCAGGATTCAATGTGAAGTGGAGCCAGCTGAGGCCTACAGAGACAGTAGTGCTCTGGGTCTGAACCTGAGCAGCAGCTGTGGTCCAACAGCCTGTGCCACCAGTAAGTGCTGCAGCACAAGGAGATTCATTTCCAAAAAGGCAAGTAGCCTTGGCGGGAACTCTGACTCCATCCATATTCAGCTAAGAAGAAGTCCTGCTGTGAATGATGGCCAGGGCTCAGGGACAGCCCTGCCTTTACACTGTTCATAAAATATGCTAAAAAATAAAGCCTTAAAAGTCATGTTTGTGAGGAGTCCGGACAGGAAAATGAGAGTAGCAGTTCGAAGCATACTTCCTTATCCTTGCAGCCAGAAGTGATATCAACTTTTAAGCATGGTACATCTTGTCTCTCTTGCATATTCTTAGGAAGGCCTGGTGGGCTGGTGTCTTACAAACTGTCCTGGAGCTTTGCCCGTCTGGCTCCTTACACCTTTCAGAGTTTAGCTCATGTGTCACTTCTTAGGGAGCCTTATACCCACCCAGTCTGGGAATTCTGCCTCCTGAGCTCTTGACTTGGTGTTCTCTACCTCATGACCTTGTTTTAGTTTTTCATGGCACTGATCACTGTTAATTTATTGATAGTTGCTCAGTGTCTGTTTCATTCCTCTGAGCTATGAGCTCCATGGGAATGAAAACCAACCAAAACTCTCTTCATGACTGTGGCTTTGTGGAACATATAAACAGTGTCTGGTCTTTGAGTGGTACTCAAACCACAGGGTGAGTGGATGGATGTGTGAATGAATGAATGAATGAATGAACAAATTTATGTTTTCTTGTTAGCTCATCCCTTAGTGTAAAGTACCTAGCATTGGGGTCTTTCTCCAATGGGAGAATCAAAAGAGACTATTAGTTATCCTCCTTGCTATGACTAAATAACCTCAGGAGGAGCTACTTAAGGGTGGAAGGATTTATTTTGGCTCACAGTTTGAGGAATACATTCATTCCATCACAGCAGGGTGGCATGGCAGTGACAGGAGTTCCAGCTAGGGCAGTCAGAGTGTGAGGCAGCTGGTTTATATCTTGGGGGAATAAGAGAAAATGCAGTCTACAGAACTAAGGCTGAACTATAAGCCTCAGGCTCACACCCCCATTGAGCTATCTCCTAAAGTTTCTGCAACTTCCCTAAGCCATGCCACCAGCTGAGGACCAAGTCATGAGACAAAGGAATCTAGAGAGGACTGTTCCATAGTCAACCATAACAGAGGCTGTACTGTTTGCTGGTGTTGTTACAACAGTCAGGGTAGCCTCACACACTTGAACAACTCACTCTTATTTTCTGTGTATTTTCTAAAGGTCAAGTCAAACTCAGGTCTAAATATAAATGTCTGTGGTGTCACATTTCTTAGCAGAGACTCTGAGAAAAAGAATCTGTTCTCCAAATGGTAGAGGCCACTCACAGTCTTAGTGTGTGGTCCTTCAAGGCCATCAGTCATTCATCAGGTCTTTCACATGAGACTCTGGTCACCCAATCAGACCTCTGTTTTTAGAGACTAAGGGGGTTAGATTGAGTTTGTGTGGGTAGCCTCCAAGTCTTTAATCTTTTTTTGATAGTATATTTACATTTCAAATGTTCCCCCTTTCCAAGTCTCCCCTTTGGAAACCCCCCTATCCCATCCCCCATCCCCCTGCCTCTATGGTGGTATTCCCCCACCCACCCACCCACCCACTCATTCCCATCTTCTGTCCCTGGCATTACCCTATACTGGGGCATCTAACACCCTCAGGCCCAAGGGCCTCTCCTCCCACTGATGACCAACAAGGCCCTCCTCTGCCACATATGTGGCCAGCACCATGGGTCCCTCCATGTGTATTCTTTGGTTGGTGGTCCAGTCTCCGGGAGCACGGGGTGGGGGGGGACAGGCCATTTGACACTGTTGCTCCCTCCATGGGGCTGTCAACTCCCTCAGCTCCTTCAGTCCCTTCTCCAACTCCCCCATCTGGGACCTCACACTCAATCCAATGGATGTTGTGAATTGAATCTTGGGTATTCCGAACTTTTGGGCTACTATCCACTTATCAGTGAGTACATACCGTGATCATTCTTTTGTGACTTCATTACCCTCACTCAGGATGATATTTTCAAGTTCCATCCATTTGCCTGCAAATTTCATGAAGTCATTGTTTTTAATAGCTGAGTAGTATTCCATTGTGTAAATGCACCACATTTTCTGTATCTATTCCTCTGTTGAGGACATGTGGGTTGTTTCCAGCTTCTGGCTATTATAAATATGGCTGCTATGAACATAGTGGAGCATGTGTCTTTGTTACATACACTTCTGGGTATATTCCCAGGAGTGGTATTGCTGGGTCCTCAGGTAGTATTATGTCCATTTTTCTGAGGGTCCGCCAAACTGATTTCCAGAGTGATTGTACCAACTTGAATCCCACCAGCAATGGAGGAGTGTTTCTCTTTCTCTACATCCTCGCCAGCATCTGCTATCACCTGAGTTTTTGATCTTAGCCATTCTGACTGGTGTGAGGTGGAATCTCAGGATTGTTTTGATCTGCATTTCTCTGATGACTAAGGATGTTGAATATTTCTTTAGGTGCTTCTCAACCCTACGAGTTTCCTCACTTGAGAATTCTCTGTTTAGCTCTGTTCCCCATTTTTGATAGGGCTATTTGGTTCTCTGGAGTCTAACTTCTTGAGTTCATTATATATATTGGATATTAGCCCTCTATGGGACATAGGATTGGTAAAGATTTTTTCCCAATCTGTTGGTTGCCATTTTGTCCTATTTACAGGGTCCTTTGCCTCACAGAAGCTTTGCAATTTTATGACGTCTCATTTGTCGATTCTTGATCTTAGAGCATAAGCCATTGGTGTTCTGTTCAGGAACTTTTCCCCTGTGCTCATGTGTTCGAGACTTTTCCCCACTTTCTCTTCTATTAGATTCAGTGTACTGGTTTTATGTGGAGGTACTGGATCCACTTGGATTTGAGCTTTATACAGGGAAATATAAGTGGATCAATCTGCATTGTTCTACATGTTGACCTCCAATTGAGCCAGCACCATTTGTTGAAAATGCTGTCTTTTTTCCACTGGATGGGTTTAGCTCCTTTGTCAAAGATCAAGTGCTATTTTGATTTCTTCCTTTCCAATTTGTATCCCTTTGACCTCCTTTTGTTGTCTAATTGCTCTAGCTAGAACTTCAAGTACTATATTGAATAGATAGGGAGAGAGAGGGCAGCCTTGTCTAGTCCCTGATTTTAGTGGGATTGCTTCAAGTTTCTCTCCATTTAGTTTGATGTTGGCTACTGGTTTGCTGTATATTGCTTTTACTATGTTTAGGTATGGGCCTTGAATTCCTGATCTTTCCAAGACTTTTATCATGAAGGGATGTTGAATTTTGTCAAATGCTTTCTCAGCATCTAATGAAATGACCATTTCATTAGATGTTTTCTTTGAGTTTGTTTATGTAATGGATTACATTGATGGATTTCCGGGTTTTGAACCATCCCTGCATCCCTGGGATGAAGCCTACTTGATCATGGTGAATGATCGTTTTTGATGTGTTCTTGGATTCGGATTGCAAGAATTTTATTGAGTATTTTTGCATTGATATTCATAAGGAAAACTGGTCTGAAGTTTTCTTTCTTTGTTGAGTCTTTGTGAGGTTTTGGTATCAGTGTAACTGTGGCCTCATAGAATGAATTGGGTAGTGTTTCTTCTGTTTCTATTTTGTGGCATAGTTTGAAGAATATTGGTATTAGGTCTTCTTTGAAGGTGTGATAGAATTCTGCACTAAACACATCTGGTCCTGGGCATTTTTTGATTGGGAGTCTTTTAATGACTGCTTCTGTTTCTTTAGGAGTTAAGGTTTATCTGATCCTGACTTAACTTTGGTATTTGGTATCTGTCTAGAAACTTGTCCATTTCATCCAGATTTTCCAATTTTGTTAAGTATAGCCTTTTGTAGTAGGATCTGATGATTTTTGAATTTCCTCAGAATTTGTTGTTATATCTCCCTTTTCATTTCTGATTTTGTTAATTTGGATACTGTCTCTGTGCCCTCTGGTTAGTCTGGCTAAGGGCTTATATATCTTGTTGATTTTCTCAAAGAACCAGCTCCTGGTTTTGTTGATTCTTTGTATAGTTCTTTTTGTTTCTAGTTGTTTGATTTCTGCTCTGAGTTTGATTATTTCCTGCCTTCTACTCCTCTTGGGTGTATTAGCTTCTTTTTGTTCTAGAGCTTTCAGGTGTGCTGTTAAGCTGCTAGTGTATGCTCTCTCCAGTTTCTTTTTACAGGCACTCAAAGCTATGAGTTTTCCTCTTAACACTGCTTTCATTGTGTCCCATAAGTTTAGGTATGTTGTACTTTCATTTTCATTAAATTCTAGGAAGTCTTTAATTTTTTTCCTTAGTTCTTCCTTGACCAAGTTTCATTGAGTTGAGCATTGTTCAGCTTCCATGTTTATGTGGGCTTTCTATTGTTGTTGTTGTTGCCTTTGAAGACCAGCCTTAATACGTAGTGATCTGATAGGAGGCATGGGATTATTTCAATCTTCTTATATCTGTTGAGGTTTGTTTTGTGATCAATTATATGATCAGTTTTGGAGAAGGTACCATGAGGTGCTGAGAAGAAGGTATATTCTTTTGATTTAGGATGAAATGTTCTATAGATATCTGTTAAATCCATTTGGTTCATAACATCTGTGAGTTTCATTGTGTCTCTGTTTAGTTTGTGTTTCCAAGATCTGTCCATTGATGATAGTGGGGTGTTGAAGTCTCCCACTATTATTGTGTGCTTTGAGCTTTAGTAAAATTTCTTTTATGAATGTTGGCGCCCTTGCATTTGGAGCATAGATGTTCAGAATTGAGAGTTCTTCTTGGTAGATTTTTTTCTTTCTTGAGTATGACATGTTCTTTCTTACCTTTTTTGATGACTTTTGGTTGAAAGTCGTTTTTATCTGATAATAGAATGGCTATCCCAGCCTGTTTCTTGGGACCATTTGCCTGGAAAATTGTTTGCCAGCCTTTACTCTGAGGTAGTCTTTGTCTTTAATTCTGAGGTTCATTTCCTGTATGCAGCAAAATGCTGGGTCCTGTTTATGCATCCAGTCTGTTAGCCTATGCCATTTTATTGGAGAATTGAGTCCACTGATGTTAAAAGATATTAATGAATAGTGATTGTTGCTTCCTGTTATTTTCGATGTTATTTTTATGTTTGTGTGACTATCTTCTTTTGAGTTTGTTGAAAGATTACTTTCTTACCTTTTCCAGTGTGTTGTTTCCCTCCTGTGTTGGTGTTTTCCATCTATTATCCTTTGTAGAGCTGGGTTTGTAGAAAGATATTGTGTAAATTTGTTTTTGTCATAGAATATCTTGGTTTCACCATCTATGGTAATTGAGAATTTTGCTGTGTATAGCAGCCTGAGCTGGCAGTTGTGTTCTCTTAGGGTCTGTATGAGATCTACCCAGGATCTTCTAGCTTTCATAGTCTCTGGTGAGAAGTCTGGTGTAATTCTGATAGGTCTGCCTTTATATGTTACTTGACCATTTTCCCTTACTGCTTTCAATATTCTTTCCTTGTTTTGTGCATTTGGTGTTTTGACTATTATGTGATGGGAGGGATTTCTTTTCTGAGCCAATCTATTTATAGTTCTGTAGGCTTCTTGAATGTTTATGTCCATCTTTTTCTTTAGGTTAGGGAAGTTTTCTTCTATAATTTTGTTGAAGATATTTACTGGCCCTTTAAGTTGGGAATCTTCACTCTCTGCTATGCCTATTATCCTTAGGTTTGGTCTTCTCATTGTGTCCTAAATTTCCTGGCTGTTTTGGGTTAGGAGCTTTTTGCATTTTGTATTTTCTTTGACTGTTGTGTCAATGTTTTCTATGGTATCTTCCGCACTTGAGATTCTCTCTTCTATCTCTTGTATTCAGTTGGTAATGCTTACACCTAGGTTTTCTAACTCCAGGGTTGTCTCCCTTTGTGATTTCTTTGTTTCTATTTTCATTTTTAGATCCTGGATGGTTTTGTTCATTTCCTTGGCCTGTTTGATTGTGTTTGCCTGTAATTATTTAAGGGATTTTTGTGTTTCCTCTTTAACGGCTTCTAGTTGTTTACCTGTGTTCTCTTGTATTTCTTTAAGGAAGTTATTTATTTCCTTTTTAAAGTCTTCTATCATCATCATGAGATGTGATTTTAAATCTGAGTCTTGCTTTTCTGGGAGTTCTTTCTAAGAGGAATTTGGTTTTGGAGAGCTGTGATACAGGGTCAGCTCTGGGGTGTAGAGAGAAACCAGAAAGATCCAGTCCCCAGTTGTCCCTTGGTTCCTGTGTCCTGATGGTTCTGCAAGGGTCCCTCTTGATCCAGGGAATTTGAACAGAAGTGCTGGTCTTGCCTGTGCTTGAAGGCGTGTTGGCACTCCTGGGAGACCAGCTCTCTCCTGGCACTATTTGAGTATGGAACCCTGTGTCACAGGATCTGCCCCCCTGGCTACAGAAGGAAACCTGAAGACCACTCCTCAGTTCCTGTGTCCCGAGGGTTCCGGATGGGTCCCTTTGAGCAGAGTGCTGGCTTTAGCCCACTCACAGGCTTGTCCACACTCCTGGGAGGCCGGCTTTCTCCTGGTGCTATTTAGCTATGGAGCCCTGTGTTACTAAGTCTTTTTTTTTTTTTTTTTTTTTTTTTTTTTTTTTTTTTTGCTGCCATATAAAGCATTGCGTAGACACCAGGGGAAAGATTCTGGTCATTTTGTGTGGATGTGTGTGGCATTCTTCTTCCACAGGGAAGAACGAAAACAATAGCAACAACAACAAAATAACAAATAAAACCCACACCACCACCACAACAAAAACCAGTGTACGTGTGCTCAAACTGTGGCCTCTTTTCTCTTCCAGGATATTTATTTGTTGCAGCAGAGAGCCTTTCTCACCTAATATTCACTCAGGGAGAACTAATTATGAATCTGTGGCATTCCTCTTGATGATTTTGTTCCTTATGTCAATATGGGCCTAGGCCTATGGATGGACATGGAGCCCAGATTGCTAAACAAAATGACACCAGTGGCCAATGTGTCCAAAGAAAGACTCAGTGGCAGCTGTAGTGGTAAAATGGTTTTGAGAGATGCTGTGTATTTGTTTAACCCTGTTTGGGGGATTTTGTTTAAGGCAGTATTTACAATCACCATGTAATTAGAGGTACTGCTTTGTTCTCATTTCATAGAGGATGGAACTATGATGATTTTGTTCCTCATGTCAAAATGGGTCTTGGCCTATGGTTGGACATGGAGCCCAGATTGCTAAACAAAATGACACCAGTGGCCAATGTGTCCAAAGAAAGACTCAGTGGCAGCTGTAGTGATAAAATGGTTTTGAGAGATGCTGTGTATTTGTTTAACCCTGTTTGGGGAATTTTGTTTAAGGCAGTATTTACAGTCACCATGTAATTAGAGATACTATTGTGTTCTCATTTCTTAGACGATGGAACTATGACACAGGTAAGTGCCTAGACAGCAGCTGTGCCAAGATAAAAACTCCAGGTATCCTGGCTCTTGATCCTGCTCCTTAGCCATAGTTCCACTCTGCTTCTCAGGGAAATTAGTCAGTAGCCAAAGGAACCGCTGAGGTCATGTTGTTTTTGAAGAACATGTCCTCAGTTTTTAATGTATATGTGTACATTGTTAGGGCTTCATGGTTTCTATTTCAGGGGTCCTCAGAACTCTGAACAGACCCCACTCTGATCAGAGATAACCACTGGTCCCCAGAGCCTGGAGATGTAGAAGATATCTTTACCTGGGAGGTGCAGGGAGGGGAGTAGCTGCTGAACCACCCAGCTCAGGGCCCTTCCCTCCTAAAGGCTGACATAGGTGATCCTCTGTACTGTGTACTCTGCTAAGGTTTTATTAGATTTCTGTGTCTTGTGACGTAGAGAAAAGTTCTGACCTAGTTTTCTAGGCCTTGGCCTGGGTTAGCCACTTCATCCATTGAGCCCTTCCCTAATCCCCCACCCACCCATGAAGAGGGAATCTAAACAGTGCATGTCTGTATCTCTAGCATGAGAAAGGATCAAGTGAGTGCTGAGAACTGCCCTGTTAGTTATAAGTACTCACTGAGTAAATGAGGTGAAGAAGGAAGCAAATATCATAACCTCAGAGCCCTGACTCCATCTGGCTTTGATCACCCTGAGCTGGGCTGGAGACCACGGTTGAGATTGGAAGCCATTTTTGCACAGCTTCAAAGGAAGACTGACTGATTGCAGGAATTTTACAAGTCAGCCCATGAAAGCATGTAATCCATCAGGATGTAGGAAGGACAGCCTGTTTTGGGTGTGTAAACCAGGACTTTAATGATCCAACTGTGGTTATTTTGGGGGCTAGGGTAGCCAGGCAATTCCTTTTATATTTTTCTGTTTTGATTTCCCCCTCATTTTAAAAGCTGTTTGACAGTTTCATACATTCATATAATGAATTTTGCTCATGCTTCTTCCATTGGTATTCTCCTCAGTGACTCCCTCTCATAGTTTGATGTCTTTTTCCATCTGTGGCCCACTGAGTTTAATTAGGTACTTGCATGAGTGTGAGTGGAAGTTATTCCATGCAGCAAGGGCAATCTGTGTTTATACCACTGAAGAAAGTGGCATTGCCAGCAGTCTCTCCAGGTAAGGTGGGACCTCATAGGCCCCCTCCTCATCCATGATAGAATACTGTATTAGGGTTCTCTAGAGTCACAGAACTTATAGGAAGGAAATTTGTTAATGACTTACAGTCTATAGTCCAACTCCCCAACAATGGTCAGCAGTAGCTGTGAGTGAAAACCCAAGAATCTAGCAGTCGCTTAGTCCCACAAGGCTCACAGGCGAAGAAGATTGAATCTTCTTCTCTCCAATGTCCTTATGTAGATCTCCAGCAGCAGGTGTGGCCCAGATTAGAGGTGTGCAGACCACCACACCTGAAACTTGTCTCTTCCTGACTCAAGATCTAGATCACAGGTGAGCCTTCTAATTCTGGATTGTAATTCACTCCAGATATAGTCAAGTTGACAATCAGAAATAGCCACTACAAATACCAGTGGGCATAATTTTGTGCAAGTCTTGTGCAAATAACCACAGCTCCAGTTAATTCAGGAATACAGTAGCTATGTCATGTTCAGAAACCATTGATTTGTTACACATTTCCTCATCCCCTTTGTCTCACATTCTCCCACCTCCTCAGCTGAGATAGTCTCAGAATCTTTGAGGACATGCCATCTTATGTCCTCCATAAGACTGGAGCATTCCACCATCTTATTCTTGGCACTTTGGTCAGTTATGAGTCTCTGTATTAGCTACCAAATGCTAAAGTATTATGTTTCTTTCATGAAGGTACTGCTAATCTATTAGTGTAAATATGATATTTCAATAACAAACGATGTTTAGCAAAACAATAGTAGTAGATTTATTCCTGGAGTCTGTGACTTCCCCAGTCAAGGACTGCTGACCAGGTTTATAGAACGAAACATGAGTTATCTCCTGTGGAATGGGCCTCAAATCCAATAGGATGAAGGTTGGTTGTCCCCATAATGGCTATGCCACTATTATACTAGAAGCCACATCTTGCCTGATAGATCATTTATTGTCACTAATAGGGCTCAGAGTCACTATTTGTGACTTACTTGTCTTTCCCAGTAGCATGTATAGCACCTTCAGGAATGATGAAGTCTAGCCATTATGGAGGAAGTTTCAGCTTAGCTGCAGCTTGATTTCTCCAGGATATATACCCAAACTCTTTAGTATTTTCAGCAATAGGTTCTTATCATCAAGTTCTACTGTAAAGACATTTATTGAATGATGATGCTGTACTTGAATGTATTTATAGCCAATTACTTAGGCATAAATGGCAGATATACTGTTAAAAATATCACATTGACCTTAGTGAATACCTCCAGATAATTATTTAAGTAGTAAGTTATAGGTGTGTCTGTTGGTGGCAGATATTACCTTGCCTTTGGTGGTTTGAATGAAAATGGTCTCCATAGGCCCATCGGTAGTTGCACTGTTTAGGAGGTGCGACCTTATTTGAGTAGATGTAGCCTTGTTGGAGGAGATATGCCACTGGGGGTGAGTGGGAGTGGGATTTGAGGTTTCAGAAGCGAAAGCCAGACCCAGTGGCTTACTCTCTCTTCCTGCTGCCCACCAATCCAGATGTAGAATTCTAAGCTATTCCTCCAGACCATGCCTGCCTGTGTGCTGTCATGCTTCCCACCATGATGATGATAACAGACTAAATTTCTGATCTGTAAGTCAGCACCAATTAATAAGAATAGCCATAATTGTGGTGTCTCTTCATAGCAATAAAATCCTAACCGTAAGTTAACAAGCCTGTAATTTCAACAAGTCAAACAGTGTCACATGCAATGACATGAGTCACAGAACTCCTGGACCAAACACAAAGGATGCTACTGTTCTTGGGACAATAGGCAGTATGAGCTTCTGTCCTTTCATTGATTCCCTTTGTTTCCTAGCTCTATTAGGGTAGGGCACAGTTGTCCAGACCTGTTAGATCTGTGTCACAGCTGAAGATAACAAAACAGCCTTTAGAAAATCACTAGTCATATAAAAAGGAACAGGCAAACATGCCCAGCATTTACTACAGAGAGGCATCTGTCCAAGAAACAGCCATGCCCTTGCCTGGAGGGAGACCCTTATGGGTTCTTTGCCTTATAAACATTCTTGAAAAGGTCCATTGGGACAAGTAATGTTACAAAATGAGAATTGCTTCCCAATAGAAACTAATACACAATTAGCTATATTTCTAATAATTATAATCAAACTATTTTTCTTAAATATAGAGTTGTATCAGTGAGTTGGTAAAATCTGAGCATCCAGTGTGGTAGTTTGAGTACACCTAGCCCAGGTGGTGGCACTAGTTAGAGATGTGGCCTTGTTGGAGTAGGTGTGTCACTGTGGGCTTTAAGCCCCTCATCCTAGCTGCCTGGAAGCCAGTCTTAGCTGCCTTCAGATGAAGAGGTAGAACTCTCAGCTCCTCCTGCACCATGTCTACTTGGATGCTGCCATGTTCCCACCTTGATGATAATGAACTGAACCTCTGAACCTGTAAACCAGCCCCAATGAAATGTTGTCCTTTATAAGAGTTGCCTTAGTCATGGTATCTGTTTACAGCTGATAAACCCTAGCTAAGACACTGAAAAAGAAAAAAAATCCTTCTCTTCATCTAGAATTCAGCTTAATAATTTGGGATAAGGATCCAATCAAACTTGTTTAAACAAAAACCAGTTTCTATAGCACTCAGAACTTCCAAAGAAATGGCGATTAAATTTCATTTTAATGAAAAGTTATCTTCATGGAATGTGCGAAGGGCATGTTATTGTCTCTCATCAAATGAAGCAAATGGAAATATGAGTTCTGTGCTCTGACAATGGAGGACACTGATTGGTGTTATGTGAAAGCTTTTGTTTATGAAAACATAACCTTTCCTTTGATTCCCATGGTAATGTTCTAAGCAAATCCTTAATAGGAAAATTATTATTATTTGGTGTGCAAATTCCTTTACATTTGATTCTTCAATTAAGTCTTGAAATGAACTGCCTTTTTAAATAGTCCCCATTAAAAATAAAAGACCATTACTGCCTACTTAGTGAGGAGACTATAATAAACTGGTCCCAAATGAATTGGATAATCCATAAGACAGTTAAGCTCAGAGTTTGTTTTTTAGGTTGAAACTCATAGGATAGTGCAAGGACCCCTATTCTATGAGGAATTGGCGTGGTTCCGTGAACATGGCTTTACATGCAGCTGGGTCTATGCTGAACAGCAGCTTTCCCAATTCTTAGTGCAGCAAGTAATTCAGCTGAAATGTCTGAGTATCAGCTTTCTCATCTATAAATCGTAGATAATGATTACTACATCATGGAGTAGTTGTGCATACGGCATGAAATAAGTTATTTGAGGCTGATGTATCCCTTTAATAATGTAAAAAGAATATTGAATTCAGTTCAGGACCATTATACGATTTTTTTTTTTTTTGATTACTTTCAGCTTGGGTGAAGCTTTAAATTCTTAGTTAAATTCCTTTTCTAAAGCACTCATTTGTTGTCTTTTATTTTTCTAGTTATCTAGGTGCATTGGGGAATTAAAATCATCATTTAAAAATCATCCCATGGATATCAAAAGCTCATAAATTGTTAGATGCTAATGGGAAAGTCAAGAATCTGCTCTAACTTATTATTGTAGGCGTGCACAGAGCTATCTGGGGAAAGACAAGGGCTGGTTTGAATTCCCACAGTAAAATGCTTTGCAGAATTTAAAATATGTCACTCATATAAAATTAATTCAATTATTTACCAACTACATACATACTAATCAGAGTTGAAACTATGAACGACCACGGGGAAGAATGGCTGATTACCTCTCTGTACAAGTGACTATACCGAGAAATAATGATAGCACGTGTGCATGGGTGCGTGTGTGTGTGTGCTTGTGTGTGTGTGTGTGTGTGTGTGTGCATGTACATGTGTGTGTGAGATTCTCTCAGCTTTATGGGAAATCAGGATCTGAATATTTAAAACCCAATTACAATTAATTAAGATGACTAAAAGATCTGTGACAGGCTGTGATTCTATTTTTATCACTTTAATCAATCTCTCCGATGAAAAGTAGGAAAGAGGTTTCTCGATCTGACGTGGGGCTTTAAAGCTTTGCAGCAGGGATGGGAAGAGAAGTTAGGTTCTTAAAAGAGTAAG
The DNA here is from genome assembly GCA_019843965.1 of Rhynchomys soricoides. NCBI lineage: Eukaryota > Metazoa > Chordata > Mammalia > Rodentia > Muridae > Rhynchomys > Rhynchomys soricoides. The sequence goes on along the minus strand of JADRCH010000099.1, from coordinate 9,238,591 downwards.
AAATTCTGTGACCTCTAAACCAAGAGGCTGCGGTACTCTGAATATCAAGGCAGACATGGCTGAAGCAGCGAAGAGCAAAGGAAATGGAAGTTAACATGTTTCAGTGCATGGGTTGACAGAAGATGAATAGCAGGTGCTCACTTCCCATGGGTGATCGCCATTTGCTGCTTCATATCGCCTTGCTAACTCCTGTCATAAGTGTATATGTGTATACCCATGAAGATATGCTTATTTGTACATTCATATACCAATACAATTGCTATGTGTTTGTTTAAATGTGTGTATATTTATATACTTAATAGGTTTTCATACTATATATAAAAGGTTAAATAAATATTTAACTTAGTAGATGTTGGACTAAATATTTCCTACTTGCTAAATATTGCTTTATGCCAAAACATTTAAAATATTAGCTATTCCAAAGGAAGAGCACAATTTGGAAGCTATGCCATTGTTAGTCCCAGCTTCTTGATCATGGTAGCCTCTGAATCCCTCTTGACTCTATTTCTGTTTGGTTCAGCTCACATTGAATGGGCATCTGCCTTCCATGGGTAGGATGCCATGCTGGATCTGTGGTATTTAAGCTGATTATGGTCATTATCAAGGTCTCTGAGTTCACTCACAGACTGGGAGTAGGCAGTAGAGACATAGAGACTACCTGCCATCCCACTCCACACTAGCCCATGGGAGAGGTGGTTTAGAATCAAACCCTTGCCTGTGAGCACCTTGTCCTACAGTGGGAAAGCTCTCATAGTGTTGAGGGAACATGCTTTCGAACATCATGGAAATAGTTTATTATGAAATGAGTTATTTCTCCTCTCTTTTCTTATGGTACTTTTCTTCTTCTTAGACTCTGTATGATCACATACACATGCCTTTTTAGACAAACACAGCTATATATAAAGGAGAATATTGGGCACATGTATGAAGCTCTAACTCTGGGCTCTGTTAGACAGGAAAATGGATATTCCAATAAGTAGAGTTGTGGAGGCCTCAGCAAGCCGTCTGCACATAGCTGTGGGGTCAGCATTCTTTAGATAGTATCTTGGATGAGTAGTTAATTAAGTAAAGGAATCAAATTCCCTCAGAATCTTGGGGAAATTATGTCTATGTTTTCTTCCCTGAGAACAGAGAGGTAAATTGGTTTGTGATCTGATGTGGCTGTCTGTGGGCACTTCTGCTGATTTCTGTTTCTGTTTGAAAATCTTTTCTGTCTCAGTGACCTTAGTGTCAATGATGCCCATTGGCAAAATTTAATTGCCTTTCTAAAAAATATCATCTTTCCCCCCAATAATTACTTTGGTTTACTAGTAATTAAAGGGTAATGTATTGGAAATGTTTTTGTTTAAATTCTCTCTGTTTCTTACTTTATCGGTCGGTCTACTTGTTCATCAACAAATGCCTGGCTCAGTAAGGCAAGTATTTCTGCCAGCCTTGTCAACTGCTAGTGATTCAGTCTGGGCATAATCAGGGCAGGCGGTCTAGTACTTGTACGTGTGTGGGGGTGTGTGGAGTGGGGGGGGGTGTTTGGAGGAGATTAGTAATATTCTTTATAAGAACCATTTGTAGGGGACTGGAGAGATGTCTCAATGGTTAAGAGCACTGACTGCTCTTCCACAGGTCCTGAGTTCAATTCCCAGCAACCACATGGTGGCTCACAACCATCTGTAAAGGGATCCAATGCCCTCTTCTGGTGTGTCCGAAGACAGCTACAGTGTAGTGTTCTCCTATAAATAAAATAAATCTTTGGAAAAAAAAAAAGAACCACTTGTATAATCTTTCCAAAAGAGTGTATACACACACACACACACACACACACACACACACACACACACACTTTCTGAGAAGTTGTTAAGCAAATTTCTGAAAATGTTTTAGATATATTTACTTTATTTTGTGTTTATGAGTGTTTGCCCATATATATGTGCACCACGTACATGCCTAGTACACATAGAGATCAGAGAGATCAGAGGATACCATGGAACCCATAGAAATGGAATGATTCCTGGCTGTGAGCCATCATGTGGTGCTGGGAACAGAATCTGGGTCTTCTGCAAGAGTAGTAAGTGCCCTTTAACCGCTGAGCCATCACTCCATCCCTGAGTAAGTCTTTCTTCACCTTACTATGGTCTAGATAATGAAATGCACCACACTAAAAATGTTGGACCAGTAACCAGCAGAATTTAGACCCTGGTCTTCCCTGTCAACAAATGTGGTATAGGGTCCAGGAGGTGACCTGAGAAATCTTCCAACAAGTAAGAAATAAATAAACCCAGTCTTCATGACACCATGCTGCACACTTTTGTTCTAATTCACTGTGTACCTTTTCTAGCTAGAGCATGATTCCAACATGATACTGGAGAAGTAAGACATGGTCCCACCCTCAAAGCCTAAGGGTCTCGGTAATGACTGTGGGATTTCAATCACCTCTACTGCAGTTAGATGGATGGATGGAATACAGAACAACAGAAAACCTTTTTTAAAAAGTCCACTGTGCATCCCAGGGGACTTCAACTTGAAAGAAGTTTTCCAGTTTGACAAACTCCTAAAATACACTCAAAACTTGCAAAGGCCATGCTGATCAGTGTCCGTGGTAGCAGGAACTGAATATTTACTACATGCTCTAAATCTTTGGTGACAATATATATCACTTGCTTCCTTAAGAGCTGTGCTCATCTGGTCTCAAGGTTTTAGCAAGCAATGGTTGGTACTGCAGCTAGAGGGATACATGATACCAACAGGCTTTCATTGAATAGGTGGGTGGGGCACTGGCTTTGTACCATTGGAGATTGCTGCATTTGCATCTTGCAGGTTGTATAAAGCACCACATGATTAAAGTCGATTCAATTTGTACTCAATACTTGACATTCTGAAAACTGGCTCTCTAGGAATTGGCCCAGTTCTCTGAGCCTATGGGTGAAGGATTCTTGTGCATCTATCTGTTAAATAGTAGGCATGAAGAAAATGTATATTTTCTCATGTCTAATTTACCACGGATCGCTGGGTGCAGTAGGGACAAGAAAAGAATGTTAGCCACATTTAATGCAGATACTGTTTCTAAAAATCCTTCATTTCTAGAATGTTAATATATGAAAAAAAAGAAAGCAACATCCCAGAATTGCATAGAAGTAGACAGGACAATGACTGACCTGACATTTACATTTCCCTTAGATAACAGTTTTAGTAGACTCTAAAGTTTTAAAAGGGTATAAATTTTATTACATGGTTTAAAACCAGATTCTCTTTTTAGAGGGCCTGTACTTTAATGTAATAAATTTAGATAATATATTAAGATAAATTTGGTCAGAGTATATTTTTGGATAGCCATGTTAAATTTAACAATAGATGATACTTTTGCTTGAAACTATATTGAAAAATCGAAATAAATCACTTGAAGATGTACCGTATGCTTGTTTTTTTTCATTGTTATGGGTTTGAGATAGTCTTAATCTATATAGTTCATGGTGATCTCAAACTCTCAGTTGCGTTCTCTCTGCCTTCAATGTGCTGGTACCATATGCCACCAGACCAAGGCATGAGGGTTCTATTAAAACATGAAACTGTACTAGGCAAGGCTCAGGTTGTTGTGGTTACAGTGAAGACTGCTGGGGAGAGATGATTGTCAATGCCAAAGATGTGGCACTGGTCCCAACTCAGATTGTCCAGTAAGTGCCCTTGACATTGACATGTTAGGTATCTCTGACTAGTATCATTGTCTAAGACCAATGCAAATTTTTGAAAGGAAATTTAGTTTCTCAAGTTTTGAGCAATAGCGGTAAACAAAGTTGCAGATGTTTAGAAAGTTTAAAATTTGAGCCTGAGCCGGCTTAATTACACAATGTCACTAACATCAATGCTGCTGCTGCTGCTGCTGCTGCTGCTGCTGCTGCTTCTTCTTCTTCTTCTTCTTCTTCTTCTTCTTCTTCTTCTTCTTCTTCTTCTTCTTCTTCTTCT